>MU748084.1:26150-40491 GCA_026770625.1 Nicotiana glauca | reverse complement strand
GATCACACTCCTAAGTCACAAATCATCCCCCGAAGCTAACCAAACCACCGGAATTCACATCCGATCCCTCTAACCACATAGTCAACTTTCGGTTGACTTTTCTAAAATAAGCTTTCTTCTAAGAGGTTATGTGCCTTATTTTCAACCAAAACCAATTCAATTACACCCGATCAACTCAAACACTGATGTAAAAACATGAAGCATCACAATAAGGGGAAACATGGCAGTAACTTATATGACAACGGGTCGGGTCGTCATAGTTAGGCAGGCCACTTACCTCGAACCAAGCTCAAAAATCAATCCGAAATCACGTTCTTGACATGAGTATCCAACTCCGAGTGACCCAAAGCCTGTCAAATCAATTATACAATGTAAATATAGCTACAAGAACCTAATTTAGATAATGAAATCAACGATAGGGGTAAGAAAATAGAAAAATGCCCAAAAATCTTCAACGGGCCCACATCTCAGAATTAGGTAAAAGTCATAAATTATTAACACCCACTCACTCACGAGTTCATTCATATAAAAATCATCCAAATCCTACGCCTAATTCCAGCTAAAACCTCATATTTCGATTGGGGAACTTTTTCCCCATTTTTCAAACTTCCACCCTCAATTTCCTTAATTAGATAAAGAATACAACAATAGATTAATGTGATATGATCAAAATCAAGTTAGGATTAGTTACCCAATAGCTCTCCTTCAAAATCTCTCGAAAAATCGCTTCCACTGAGCTCCAACTTGAAATTTGTGTTATGAACATTCAAACCCTCGAAATCCCCATTTTTGCCCAGCGATTTCTGCTTCTGCGCTCATACAACCGAATCTGCGATCCCGTCCCTGTAGAAAAATCATCGCAGGTGCAAAAGCCACTTAATTGGAATGGGGCAGCATCTGCGGGCAATGGGCAGCATCTGCGGGCAATGGGCAGCATCTGCAAACCCGCTTCTACGCTCCCCCACCCCCACCCGCGATCTCAGCTGCCAAGGTCCATATCCGTTTCTGCGTCTCCCTAACCGCTTTTGTAGCTTCGCACCTACGGTAAAAAAATCCGCAGGTGCAAAAACAACAGGTGCAGTAAACTTCAACAAAGGCATAAATCCAAAAATAATCCATTAAGCACCCGAAACACGCCCAAGGCTCCCGGGACCTCAACCAAATATACTAACTATTCTTAAAACACCATACAAACTTAATCTAGTTTTCAAATCACGTCAAACAACGCTAAAATCATGAATTACCCTCCTATTCAAACTTAATGAACTTGAAATTTCAAAATTCTACAACCGATACCGAACCCGACCAAACCACGTTCCATTAACCCCAAATTTTGCACACAAGTCATATTCAATACTATGAACCTACTCCATCTTCTGGAATAAGATTCTGACCCTGATATCAAAAATTTCACTATCGGCCCAAAACTCCAAAAATTTGACTTTCGCCATTTCAAGCCTAAATGAGATACGGAGCTCAAAAACACAATCCGAACATGCCCCTAAGCCCAAAATCACCCAACGAATCTAAGCCCAAAATCACCCAACTAAGCTAATGAAATTAATGGTATTCCATTTCGGAGCCATCTTCACAATGTTCCGACTGTGGTCCAAATTCTAAGACTTAAGCTCTCATTTAGGGACTAAGTATCCCAAATCACTCCGAAATTCAAAATGATTCATCCCAGAAAATCACAATTGCAGAAAAGACACGGGGGAAGTGGTTAACAAGGGATCGTGGCGTTAATTTTCAAAACAACCGGCAGGATCATTACATCCTCCCCCTCTTAAAACATTCGTTCTTCCTCGAATGAGCATAGAGACATACCTGAAGTGGTGAAAAGATGAGGATAACGCTGAGCATATCCTACTTGATCTCCCAAGTCACCTCCTCGACCGAATGATCTTGACACTGAACCTTTACTGATGCAATGCTCTTTGAGCTCAACTTTCGAATATGTCTGTCCAATATAGCTACTGGATCCTCAACATAAGATACATCATTGTCCAGTTGGACTGAATTGAAATCTAACACGTGGGACTGATCGTTGTGATACCTCCGTAGCATCGAAACATAAAATACCGTATGAACTCCTTCCAAGTTGTGAGGTAAGGCAAGCTCATAAGCAACCTACCCAACACGCCGCAACACCTCAAAGGGGCCAATAAACCTTGGGCTCAACTTGTCCCTCTTTCAAAATCTCATAATGCCCGTCATAGGAGATACCCTAAGCAAGACCCGCTCTCCCACCATAAATGAAACATCGCGAGCCTTTAGGTCCGCATAACTCTTGTGTATGGACTAGGTTGTGCGAAGTCTATCCTAAATCACCTTAACCTTCTCCAAAGTGTCCTGAACCAAGTCTGTGCCCAATAATCTAGCCTTGTCCGGATCAAACCAACCCACCGAGGATCTACACAGCCTACCATACAGAGCCTTATAGGGTGCCATCTGAATACTAGACTGATAACTATTGTTGTAGGCAAACTCCGCAAGTAGAAAGAACTGATCCCAAGAACCTCCAAACTCCATCACACACGCATGGAGTATATCCTCAAGAATCTAAATAGTTCACTCGGTGTGTCTTTCCCTCTAGGGTTTAAATTATACCTGTTTATTGGGCAGGCTGGGACAGGCTGAACGGGAAAAACTCTAACATGTTTGGTTAGTGGGAAGGTTGTTTAGCGGGCTGGGATAACGGGCTGGTGGCGGGTTAGGAATTTTAGGTTTTTTTGGGCCCGTTCAGGTTCGGGCTAAGCGGGTTCGGGCGGGCCAGGCTACAATATTTTTTTAGATTAAATTTTATTTTTCTTATTCAATATTATTGATACTTAAGTATTTGCAAACTTTTAAGGGTTAGAATTAAACTTTGAAGTTTAAAGTTTTAAATTTGAAATTTGTAATTTAAAATTATAAAATTTAAATTAGAAAGTAAGTGGCTATAAAAAATTATTTAATACGCAATATGTAAGGAACAAACTCCGAAGGCTTTCATTTTATATTCTTAATACTTCAAATTAAGTTGCATGTTCGTTTTGGATTTTTTTTATTTTTGTACTTGCAAATTAAAAGTTTACAACAACTATAAAATTAAGAAATAGTACATCACATATTTTGCATCATTTTTGAAAGTTCTTCCATGTCACATGAGGTTCTAGATAATTGAATCGGAACCATAAACCATTATATCTCCAATTTCTTGGTCTTCCTCTTCGTCTACCTCGGCACGCCCTTGATTTCGTCGTTCTGATTATCACGACCCCGGTTCGCCCTCCATGAACATATCGTGATGGCACCTAGTCCCTACGACTAGCTAAGCCTAACAATGCAGAAACAACATAGCTTGCAGAAACAAATAATTAAAACTAAACAAACTAGAAGGAAAACTGTATATAAATGCCGCTTGGCATATACAACTCAATAACACGGAAGTCTACAATATGTTCTTAAAACCTGAAAACTCATGGGAACACAAGCTAAGGAAGGTAATACACTGCTCTAACTCCAGAATTTCTAAAACAGTAGTACAAAGGAAAAGCTAACTGCTAAAGCTAGAATAAGATAGAGAGTCATAGTCTGCGGACGCGGTAGATGTACCTCGAAGTTTCTGCTAGATCTCTCCGCCTCGAGGATAATACGCCTGGTAGAGCTACCTGGATCTACACAAGATAAACATGTGCAGAAGGGGCATGAGTACACCATAGCAGTACTCAGTAAGTGCCAAGCCTAACCTCGGTTGGATAGTGGCGAGGAAGGTCAGGACGCTACTGAGAATAAACATAATAATAAGTCTTTCAAAAGCATGAAATAAACAGAAATAATAAGTACATCTATGAAGTAAGACAGGTTACACAAGGCAATAATTAATACTAAGGGAATAAGGTAACACGGAGTAAAACAACTCAATATTAATACCAACATTAAGGATCTCCCAAGATACCGTCCTGTAGTCCATTTCATCAACTGTCCAAGGAGCTCCCAGGATACCGTCCCGTAGTACATCATATGAGTATATCCGAAGGATCTCCCGGGATATCGTCCCGTAGTCCAACTATCAATGTGCAGGGGGGTCTACCCGGAATCTAACCCGTAGTCCCAAAGTAAATGTGCAGGGGGATCTACCCGGAATGTAACCCGTAGTCCCAAAGTAAACAAACAAGGAGGGAGCTACCAAAATCCCACATCCGTTGTCCCAATGTAAATACGCAGTCACAAAAACAAGATATTTAGAAATGAAGTTCAAAATACAAGGCAACAGGTAGTTTTAGCCTAACATGCTTCACATAGTAAAAACATAGCAACTTAAGCAAATAAAATTTTTTGGTCAACTATGCATGTTTTTCTAAACTAACACAGGCTATACGTGCAATGGAATAAAGTAGGTAAGAAAGAAACTCAGTCTACATATTTAAGTAAAATTGAATTTTCAACAATTAGCTCAAGTACGCGCTCGTCACCTCAAGTACAAGACATTCAATTACCAAATATCATATCCTAAGGGGAAGGTCCCCCACACAAGGTTAGACAAGATACTTACCTCGAGCCGGCTCCAAAATCAACTCGAAACCACACATTTTCCACGAGTATCCGACTCCAAATGGCCCGAATCCAATCGTTGCCCCTGAAAATCCCTCAAAATCTCTCTCAAATCCGTGCTCCCAAGCTTGAGTTTTGGTAAAAAAAATGGCTAAACCCTTTTTTTGAAATGTTATATCTGCCCAGGTATTTAATGCATCGTGAACGAGGAGGAAGTCTCACATTCGTGAAGAAGAAAAATGAAGGCTGCTCAATTTATGCTTCGCGAACGCGTAAGAGAAAAATATAATGGTTCAAAATTGCTCTTCGCGAACGCGTGGCACTGTACGCGAACGTGAAGGGTGGACTTTGCAAAGGTACGCGAGCGCGAATGGGGGTATACGAACGCGAAGAGGAAAATAGGCACAGCCCTCAGTGCCAAATAACACTACGCGAACGCGATGGCTTAGACGCGAACGCGATGAAGGAAAATTCCAAAGCTTCGCTAACACGGGGCATTGAACGCGAATGCGAAGAGGTAACTAGTACTCCTCCTAAATTACTCTACACGAACGCGTGGAGTAGGACGCAATCGCGGAGAAGGAAAATGGCCTACAACAGCTGAAGGAATTTCTGCAATTTTAAACAACTCCAAAATGCCCCGTTGAGCAACCGAAACACACCCGAGGCCCCTCAACCAAACCTACGGACATATCCCATAACATCATTCAAACTTGTACCAATCCTTAAACCACCTACAACAATGTCAGAAACTCGAATTAATCAATGATTTAAGCCTAAGAACTTCAATTTCTCTCAAAACACGCTTTCGATAAAAAACCTAACCAAACCACGCCCGAATGACTTAAAATTTTACACACACATCCCAAAGACATGATAGAGCTAGTGAAACTTCCAGAATTCCATTGCGACCCTGGATCAAAATCTCACTATCGGACCGGAAACTTCAAAAATTCGAACTTCGGCATTTCAAGCCTAAATTAGCTACGGACCTCCAAAACACATTCCGAACATGCGCCCAATCCCAAAATCACCTAACGGAGCTAACAGAACCATCGTATTTTCATTTCGGGGCTACCTTCACCCTTTTCTGACTAAGGGCAACTTTCTAACACTTAAGCTCTCATTTAGCGACTAAGTATCCCAAAACTCTCCGAAACTCAAAACCGAACATCCCGGCAATTCAATTTAGTACAGATTAACTTGGGGAAAGTAATTAATAGGGGATCAGGGCATAAATTCTTTATACCACCGGCCGGTTCGTCACATCCTCCTACACTTAAACATTTGTTCATCCTCGAACGAGTATAGAGACATACCTGAAGTAATGAAAAGATGAAGGTAACTATTGCGCATATCCTGTTCGGTCTCCCAGGTCGCGTCCTCGGCCGGCTGACCCCGCCACTGAACCTTTACTGAAGCAATGTTCTTTGACCTCAACTTTTTGATCTGCTTGTCCAATATAGCCATTGGCTCCTCAACATAGTATAAATCCTTGTCCAATTGGACTGAACTGAAATCCAACACGTGCGACGGGTCACCGTGATATCTCCGGAGCATCAAAACATGAAATACCGGATGAACTCCTGACAAGCTGGGAGGTAAGGTAAGCTCAAAGACAACCTCCCCAACACGCCTCAATACCTCAAAAGGGCCAATAAATCTCAGACTCAACTTCCCTTTTCTCCCAAATCTCATAACGCCCTTCATAGGCGAAACCTGAAGCAGAACCCGCTCTCCAACCATATACGAAACATCACGAACCTTCCTGTCCGCGTAGCTCTTCTGTCTGGACTAGGCTGTATAGAGTCTATCCTGAATCACCTTAACCTTCTCCAATGCGTCCTGAACCAACTCTGTGCCCAATAGCCTAGCCTCACCCGGCTCAAACCAACCCACCAGAGATCTACACCTCCTATCATATAAAGCCTCATACGGCCCCATATGAATGATGGACTGATAACTGTAGTTGTAAGCAAACTGCGCTAATGGAAAGAACTGATCCCAAGACCCTCCAAACTCAATCACACACGCACAGAGCATATCCTTAAGAATTTGAATAGTGCGCTCGGACTGTCCGTCCATCTGGGGGTGAAATGTTGTGCTCCATTCCACTCGAGTACCTAACTCCTACTGCACGTCCCTCCAGAACCGCAATGTAAACTGAGTACCTCTGTCTGAAATAATAGAAACTGGAATACCATGCAGACGAACGATCTCCTGGAAATAAATCTCTGCCAATCGCTCTAATGAATAAGTGGTACACACAGGAATGAAATAAGCGGACTTGGTCAGTCGATCCACAATAACCCAAATGGTATCAAACTTCTTCAAGGTCTGTGGGATTCCAGATACAAAATCAATGGTAATCCGCTCCTATTTCAACTCCGGAATCTCTATCTGCTGAAGGAACCCACCCGATCTCTGGTGCTCATACTTCACCCGCTGGCAGTTGAGGCATCTAGATACATACCCAACTATATCTTTCTTCATCCGCCTCCACCAATAGTGCTACCTCAAGTCTTGATGCAACTTCGCGGCACCCGGATGGATGGAATATCGCGAACTATGGGCCTCTGCTAAAATCAACTCTCGAAGCTCATCAGCATTGGGCACACAATTCCGACCCTGCATCCTTAATACCCCATCATCTCGAATGGTCACATATCTGGTATCACCATACTGAACCTTGTCCTTGAGGACAAGTAAATAAGGGTCATCATACTGCCGCTCCCTGATACGATCGGATAGGGAAGGCCGACAAAACCACGCACGCTAGGACCCGACTGGGCTTCGAAAGATCAAATCTCACAAGCTGATTGGATAAGGCCTAAACATCCATCGCCATAGGCCTCTCTAAAGCTAGTAAATATGCCAAACTCCCCAAACTCTCCGCCCGGCGACTCAAGGCAACCGCCACCACATTGGCCTTGCCAGGGTGATACAGAATAGTAATATCATAGTCTTTCAGCAACTCTAACCACCTTCTCTGGCACAAATTTAGATCATTTTGCTTGAACAAGTGCTGCAAACTCCGGTGGTCAGTATAGATCTCACAAGGCACACCGTACAAATAATGATGCCAGATCTTTAAGGCATGAACAATAGAAGCTAACTCAAGGTCGTGGATAGGGTAATTATTCTCATGTATCTTCAACTGTCTGGGCGCGTATGAAATCGCCCTACCATCCTGCATTAGTACCGCTCTGAGGCCAACCCGCGAGGCATCACAATAAACTGTATAGGACCCCAAACCAGTAGGAAATATCAAAATTAGGGCTGTAGTCAAAGCTGTCTTAAGCTTCTGAAAGCTCGCCTCACACTCCTTTGTCCACTGAAATGGGGCACCCTTCTGGGTCAATCTAGTCATAGGGGCTGCAATCGATGAAAATCCCTCCATAAAATGACGATAGTAGCCCGCCAAACCAAGGAAACTACGAATCTTTGTATCTGAGGACGGCCTGGGCCATCTCTGCATGGCCTCTACGTTCTTCGGATCTACCCGAATGCCCTCACTCGATACCACGTGGCCTAACAATGCCACAGAACTCAACCAAAACTCGCATTTTTTGAGAATTTTGCATATAACTTCTTCTCTCTCAGTGTCTGAAGCATGATCCTCAGGTGCTGCTCATGATCTTCCCAACTCCGAGAATACACCAGAATATCATCAATAAAAACAATCACAAACGAGTTGAGATACGGCCCGAACACACTATGCATCAAATGCATAAAAGTTGCTGGGGCATTGGTCTGCCCAAATGACATAACAAGGAACTCGTAATGACCATACCGAGTCCTGAAGGCAGTCTTCGGGATATCTGGCTCCCGAATCTTCAACTGATGGTAACCTGAGCGCAAGTCAATCTTAGAAAACACATATGCACCCTGAAGCTAGTCAAACAGATCATCAATACGAGGCAAAGGATAATGGTTCTTCACTGTAACCTTGTTTAACTGGCGATAATCGATACACATGCGCATAGAACCATCCTTTTTCTTCACAAACAAGACAGGAGCACCCCAATGTGAGACGCTGGGTCGAATAAAACCCTTATCAAGCAATTCATGCAAATGATCTTTCAACTCCTTCAACTCAGGAAGATCCATACGATACGGAGGAATAGAAATGGCATGAGGGCCCGACAACAAATCAATGCCAAAATTAATGTCTCGATCGGGAGGCATACCTAGAAGATCAGTTGGAAACACATCGGGATAATCCTGTACCATTGGGACTGAATCAACAGAAGGGGTATTAGCGCTGACATCTCTCACATAAGCTAAATACATGACACACCCCTTCTCAACCATACACTGAGCTTTAAGGAAAGAGATAACTCTACTAGGAGTGTGATCTAAAGTACCACTCCACTCAACACGCGGAATACTTGGCATAGCCAGCGTCACAGTCTTGGAGTGACAATCAAGAATAGCAAAATGCGGCGACAACCAGTCCATGACCAATATAATATCAAAATCTACCATACTGAGTAATAATAAATTCGCTCTAGTCTCAAAACCATGAATAGTAACCAGACATGACCGATAAACACAATCTACAACAAGAGAATCCCCCACGGGAGTAGAAACATAAATTGGGGCACTCAAAAAATTTTGAGGTACACCCAAATGCGGAGCAAAGTAAGAAGACACATAAGAGTAAGTAGAGCCGGGATCGAACAAAACCGATGCCTTTCTATGACAAACCAGTATAATACCTATATGACAGAGTCGGAGGAAACATCCTAGCTTGCGGAAACAAATAATTAAAACTAAACAAACTAGAAGGAAAATTGTATATAAATGCCGCTCGGCATATAAATGCCGCTCGGCATATAAATGCCGCTCGGCATATGCAACTCAATAACACGGAAGTCTACAATATAATCCCAAAACCCAGAAACTCATGGGAACACAAGCTAACGGAAGCTAATACACTGCTCTAACTCCAAAATGTCTAAAACAACATCATGATGAAAAAGCTAACTGCTGAAACTAGAATAAGATAGAGACACCTGGTCTGTGGATGCGGCAAATGTACCTCGAAGTCTGTGCTAGATCTATCCGCCTTGAGGATAATACGCCTGGGTAGAGCTACCTAGATCTACACATGAAAAACATGCGCAGAAGGGGCATGAGTACACCACAGCGGTACTCAGTAAGTGCCAAGCCTAACCTCGATTAGGTAGTGACGAGGAAGGTCAGGGCCCTACTGAGAATAAACATAATAATAAGTCTTGCAACAACATGAAATAAACAGAAATAATGAGTACATCTATGAAGTAAGATAGCTTACACAAGGCAACAATTAATATTCAGGGAATAAGTTAACACGGAGTAAAATAGCTCAATATCAATACCAACAATGAGGATCTCCCAGGATACCGTCCTATAGTCCATTTCATCAACCGTCCAAGGAGCTCCTGGGATACCGTCCCATAGTCTATCATATGAGTATATCCGAAGGATCTCCCGGGATACCATTCCGTAGTCCAACTATCAATGTGCTGGGGGATCTACCGGGAATCTAACCGTAGTCCCTAAGTAAATGTGCAGGGGGATCTACCCAGAATATAACCCGTAGTCCCAAAGTAAACAAACAAGGGGGAGCTACCGAAATCCCACATCCGTTGTCCCAATGTAGATACGCAGTCACAACAAGAAGATATTCAGAAATGAAGTTCAAAATACAAGGCAGCAGGTAGTTCTAGCCTAACATGCTTAACGTAGTACAAACACAACAACTTAAGCAAATAAGCAATTTAGGTCAACTATGCATGCGTTTCTAAACTAACACAAGCTATACTTGCAATGGAATAAAGCAGGTTAGAAAGAAACTCAGTCTACATATGTAAGTAAAACTGGATTTTCAACAATTAGCTCAAGTACGCACTCATCACCTCACGTACAAGGCATTCAATTATGAAATATCATATCCTAAGGGAAAGGTCCCCCACACAAGGTTAGACAAGCCACTTACCTCGAACAGGCTCTAAAATCAACTCAAAACCACACGTTTGCCATGAGTATCAGACTCCAAATGGCCCAAATCCAATCGTTGCCCCTGAAAATCCCTTGAAATGTCGCTCAAATCCGAGCTCTCAAGCTTGAGGTTTGGTAAAATAATGGCTAAACCCTCGTTTTTGAAATGTTATATCTGCAGCGGGTATTTAATGCATTGTGAACTCGGAGGAAGTTTAGCATTCGCGAAAAAGAAAAATGAAGGTTGCTCAATTTATGCTTCGCGAACGCGGAAGCAGACTCGCGAATGTATAAGAGAAAAATATAATGGTTCAGAATTGCTCTTCGCGAACGCGTGGAACTGTACGCAAATGCGAAGGGTGAACTTTGCAAAGGTATGCGAACACGAATGGGGGTATGCAAATGCGAAGAGGAAAATAGGCACAACCCTAAGAGCCAAATAACACTACGCGAACGCGATAAAGGAAAATGCCAAAGCTTCGCGAATGTGGGGTATTGAATGCAAATGCAAAGAGGTAACTGGTCTTCCTCCAAAATTATTCTACATGAACACGTGGAGTAAGACGCGATCGCGAATAAGGAAAATGGCCTGCAACTGCTGAAGGAATTTCTGCAACATTGAACAACTCCAAAATGCCCTGTTAAGCATCCGAAACAAACCCGAGGCCCCGGGACCTCAACCAAACATACAGACATATCCCATAACATCATTCAAACTTGTACTAATCCATAAACCACCTAAAACAACGTCAGAAACTCGAATTACTCAATGATTTAAGCCTAAGAACTTCAATTTCTCTCAAACACGCTTTCGATAAAAAACCTAACCAAACCACGTCTGAATGGCCTAAATTTTTACACATACATCCCAAAAGACATGACGGAGCTACTGCAAGTTCTAGAATTCCATTCCGACCTTTGGATCAAAATCTCACTATCGGACCGGAAACTTAAAAAATTCAAAGTTTGACATTTCAAGCCTAAATTAGCTACGGACCTCCAAAACACATTTCGAACACGCTCCCAACTCGAAATCACCTAATGGAGCTAACATAACCATTAGATATCCATTTCTAGGTTGTCTTCACCATGTTCCGACTACGGGCAACTTTCCAATACTTAAGCTCTCATTTAGGGACTAAGTGTTCCAAAACTCTCCGAAACTCAAAACCGAACATCTCGGCAATTCAATTTAGTAGAGATAAACTTGGGGAAAGCAGTTAATAGGGGATCGGGGCATAAATTCTTAAGAGGATCGGTCGGGTCATCACACTGATCTTATCTAATCTCTGAAGCACACTAGAATTTCCAAAAGTGTTGCTTCCCAATGAATGATGGGTATCTCCTAGCTACTTCCTTGCTTGGATAAATGCGCTCTCTGATGCGATTGTTGAACTCGGCACATTTTTAGCACGTCTCGAGCCTTGGCCGAAAGAATAAGAAATTGATTTGAGTTGCTCTTAAAATGCTTTGTGAGGGGCTCTGGTGACTTTTGTAAGTAGAATTGTAGTTCATTAATATTTCTGCTACTGGTTTGTTGATGCTCTCCTAATGTAGACCAAATTAGATAATCTTGAACATGATTATCATCATCCATAGCTGTTCCAGATGTTGAAGGATTAGTTGAAGGAATGTTTGCATCTACAACCGAAGAAGCATCAACAATGTTAGCATAATAATTATATAAAGTTTGTAAATGTGTGTGTAGCATAGAAATACAAGTGTCAATATCAGGAGTTTCAGTTGTTCCAATATCCATATAAGTATATAAAGCTCTAATTAATTGGCGGCACTTTATCATTTTGACAGTAGGGTTTAAAATAACACCAATTAGGTAAATATTGGAAATTTGGTAGAAATATTTTTAAAACTTATCTAGCATAGATTAAAAAACAATAGCATATCCTTCTTTCCGCTTCAAATTATGTAGTAAAAGAGAAATTTTAGCAATATGAACTAAACCATTTGCAATAGTAGGATAATAAGCTCCAGAAAACTAAAGTGTAGCCACATAAAAGTTTTGTAAAAATTGTGCAACAACATGAATGATATCCCAAGTTCTAGATGTTAACAAACGGCTAGGATCGGTACAATGAGAGTTAGCAACTTTAGTTATATGCATTCTATATTTATGATAACATCTTAAGAATAAATAAGTATAATTCCACCTAGTAACTATTTCTTCTGGAATGAGTCTTGGTTTTAGTCCATAGTGTACACATTTTTTCTTAAATGCATTTAATCTAGCACTTATATTATTTCCTTGAATTACACCAACAGCTCTCCTAACTAAAGTAATTTTATCTCTAATTCAAGGCCACTCTTCACAATCAAGTTATAAATATGATATGCACATCTAACATGAAATATTTCAGGTTGTGGTGGGTGTAGATGAAATTTTAATATTGTAGTAGCAGCATTGTTGTTAGAAGCATTATCAAATGACATACACAAAACTTTTTCTGCAAGATTATAAAATATAGCAACTTCATGTATAGTATTACTTATAAATGCACCGGTATGACTTTGATCTTCATCATATTTAAAAGCAATAATTCGTTTTTGCATACAAAAATTATCGTCTATCCAATGGCATGTAAAAGTCAAATAATCATTTTCATTCACAGCACGGCCAATATCAAAAGTAAGAGAAACTTTACAAGAAGACTTGAGAATAAATAACATATATATGTCTGATATTGTCCAAAAAGCCTAAAGATATCAGCTCTACAAGTACTTCTAGGAATACCTTTAAACATATGGTTATAAATTCTTTGAATATAAGTAACAAGATAAAGTAAAGAAGCAAAACTAAAAGGTAAACAACATAAAACAATCATTTTAGCTAATTCTTCCTGATCTTTCTTAATATTATATTTACCAAATAACCCTCCAGTACTCGGGTTAAGTTTTTGTTTTCCAGATGCCTCATCTACTGCCTACAAAATTGACCCATTCCCCCTCCCTTACCGGGCTTATGTTTATAATGTTCACTATAAATTTTACATTTTACATAATTTTTTTGATCTTCTAGTCTTTCAAAAAACATCTAACACATACTTCTTAAACATCGATTCTTATTAATAGGGAGAAGAGGCCTACTTGTTCCACCCCTAACATTTTGAGTTTGAATAGAATTACCAGGTGTATGTGGTGGTGTTTCAAGATTATCGGGTGATTGAATATAATCGAACATATCATCTAAATCATCATCTATACCAAAATTTTCTTGCATTTGCTCATAATCTACAATTAAATTTTCAGGTGAACTTTAAGAAATATGTGTAAAGCTACTAGAAGAACCAACACCACCTCTTTATCTTTTAAAAGTTTTCTTACTACCACCTCTACTAGTGCACGCTTTTTTGGATGCTCTAAGTAAATCCATTATGTAAATTAAATTAAGAAATTATATTAATAATTCCAAATGATAAAATAAGAGTACACCAAATAATAAAAAGAGATGGAACGAGTGTACCGGGATTCCGAATGCCGCACTAATTTTTAATTTTTTATATCAGAAATCAAACTTCAATTGATAGATCGAAACATGACAGTTGATACTTGATACCACACTTTACTTGAATACTTGATATTTGATAATAATGATTTGTAATAGCTAAACAAAATGATTGATGAAACTTGAAATAATAAATAATTGAGAATTTAAGAACTATAATATCAAGAGAGAATTAGAGTAGTAAGAGAGTGAATTGTGAGAAAAGATGAACAAGAAGGGGGGCTATTTATGGATTTTAAAAGGATAAAAATGTAGTTTTTCAATTATTAGGGGTGGGAGGGATATATTTTTAATTGGGGG
>MU748084.1:7718-22921 GCA_026770625.1 Nicotiana glauca | reverse complement strand
GTGAGTGGTGTTCAAAATGATAATTTTTGCAAAATTTGGCTGTTCCCCAACGGTTATTTCTCATTTTGACCATTGGCAACAGTCGAGTTAATTTAAAAAGAAAAATTTTAACCAACGGTAACCGGGCTACTAACGGGCTTGTAGCCCGTTAACGGCTCGCAGGCTATGCAGGTTCGGTGCACCGTTAAGTAGAACGTGTTCGTTCAAAGCCTGCCCCTACCAGCCTATCCTAATCCGTCTAATAATGAACAGTAGAAGGTTGAACCAGGCTGAACCGGGTTGAAGTAGGTTGAAAATGGGTCATCCCGGCCCGATTAACAGGTATGGGTGAAATGCTGTGCTCAACTCCACCTGAGTACACAACACATGTTGTACGGCTCACCAGAATTGTGATGTAAACTGAGTACCTCTATATAAAATGATGGAAACTGGAATAACATGTAGACGATCAATCTCTCGGTTACAAATCTCAGCCAACCGCTTTGAATAATAAGTAGTACACATAGGAATGAAGTGCGTGAACTTGGTCAACTAGTCCACAATCACCTAAATAGCATCGAACTTCCTCAAAGTCTGTGGGAGTCCAACTACAAAATCCATGGTGATCTACCCCCAGTTCCACTTTGGAATCTCTATCTGTTGAAGCAAGCCACTTGGTCTCTGATGCTCATATTTCACTTACTGACAATTTAGGCAACGGGCTACAAACCCAACTATATCTTTCTTCATCATCCTTCAACAATAGTGCTGCTTCAAATCCTAGTACATCTTTACGGCACCCAGATGGATGGAATACCAAGTTGTGGGCCTACTCTAGAATCAACTACTGAAGATTATCAATATTGGTCACACATATCCGGTCCTTCATCCTCAATACCCCATCATCTCCAATGGTCACATATCTAGCATCATCATCCAGAACCTTATCTTTGAGGACAAGAAAATGAAGTTCATCATATTGATGCTCCTGATATGATCAAAAGGAAGACCGAGAAACCACACAAGCTAAGACTTGACTAGGCTCCGAAATATCCAATTTCACAAACTGGCTGGCTATGGCCTAAACATCCATAACCATATGCCTCTCTACTACTGGTAGATAAGCTAAACAACCTAAACTCTATGCCCGGTAACTCAAAGCGTCGGCCATCATATTGTCCTTCCCCGAGGGATACAAAATAGTGATATCATAATCCTTAAGTAAATCTAACCACCCCTTCTGATGCAAATTAAAATCCTTTTGCTTGAATAGATGCTGTAAATTTCGGTGATCAGTGTAGATCTCACAAGGGACACTGTACAAATAGTGCCTCCAAATCTTCAAGGCATGAACAATAGTAGCTAACTCAAGTTTGTGGATAGGATAGTTCTTTTCATGCACCTTCAATTGTCTAAATGCATAGGAAATCACCCTACGATCCTGAATTAACACCGCCCTAAGGCCAACTTGCGGCGCACCACAATAGATTGTATAAGACCCCGAACCTGTAGGGAATATCAATATTAGGATGTAGTAAAAGTTGTCATGAGCTTCTAAAAGCTCTCCTCACACTCTTCTATACACCTAAATGGAGCACCCTTTTAGGTTAGCATGTTCATAGGTGCTGCAATAGATGAGAATCCCTCAACAAATTAATGGTAATAACCCGCCAAACCAAGAAAACTACGGATCTCTGTAGTTGATGATGGTCTAGGCCAACTCTGCACTGCTTCCACTTTCTTTGGATCCACCTTGATCCCTGCACTTGATACTACGTGACCCAAGAATGCCATGGAATCCAACCAGAACTCACATTTCAAGAACTTTTCATATAATTTCTTTTCTCTCAAAGTCTGAAGCACAGTCCTCAGGTGCTGCTCATGATCTTCCCAACTCCGGAGTATACCAGAATGTCATCAATAAAAATAATGACAAACGAGTCAAGATATGGCCGAAATACACTGTGCATCAAGTGCATTAATGCTGTTGGGGCATAGGTCATCCCAAATGGCATGACAAGGAACTTGTAATGACCATACCGAGTCCTGAAAGCAGACATCGGGATATTTGGATCCCAAATCTTCAACTGATGATAACCTGAATGCAAGTCAATCTTAGAAAACACTTGAGCGCCCTGTAACTAATCAAACAGGTCACAAATAGTAAAGCATATCGATTATTTACAGTAACTTTGTTCAATTGGCGATAATAAATGCATATATGCATACAACCATCCTTTTTCTTCACAAACAAGATAGAAGCACCCCCAAGGTGACACTCTGGGACAAATAAAGCCCTTATCAATCAATTCGTGTAACTGTTCCTTCAACTCATTCAACTCAAAAAGATCCATACGATAAGGAGGAATAGAGATGGGTTAAGTGCCTAGCAATAAATCAATGCCAAAATTAATATCTCTGTTGGGCGGCACGCTTGGAAGATCAACTGGAAACACATCAGGGAAACCCCGCACTAGTGGGACTGAATAAACTATAGGGATATCAAAGCTGACATCTCTCACATAAGCTAGGTACGTGTCACACACCTTCTCAATATTTTTCTGAGCTTTAAGAAATGAAATAACTTTGCTGGAAGTGTAATATAAAGTACTCATCCACTCTACTCGCGGTAAACTTGTCATAGCTAACGTCATGATCTTATCGTGACAATCAAGAATAGCATAATAGGGCAACAACCAGTCCATGCCCAAGATAACATCAAAATCTACCATGCTGAGCAATAATAAATCGGCTCTGGTCTCAAAACCACTAAGAGCAATCAAACATGATTGATAAATGAAGTCCACAACAAGAGAATCTCCCACAAGAGTAGAAACATAAATAGGGAAACTCAAAAATCCCGAGATATGCCGAAATGTGGGGCAAAAAAAGATGACACATGGGAATAAGTGGATCCTGGATCGAATAGAACCAATGCATCTCTATGACATAATGGAACAATACAAGTAATGATAGAATTGGAGGAAACAACCTCAATACGGGTAGGAAAGGCATAGTATCTGGCCTGGTCTCCCCCTTTTTAGGGTGACCCCTACCTCCCCAACTTCCTCCTCTAGCTGGTTGGGCAGGTGGGGTGGTAGCTAGTATGGTGATCATAGCCTGGGAACTCTCTGGAACACGCTGTGGCTGAGAAGTCTGTGGAGGCGCACCCCTCCTAAGTCTAGGGCAATCCCTTACCATATAGCATGTGTCTTCATACTCAAAACAAGCTCTGGGAGGGCGTGGCGGCTGTGACTGGCTCCGGCCAGATCTGCGACTGACCACTGAAAGCACCCCGTGAAGGAGGAGCACTAGATACTGAAGGTGTATAATAAGTCTTCTGAGCTCTTGGAGGAGTTGGAATACTACTGGCTGCTGGAAGAGCTGAATGAACAGGGCGACCCATATAACCCCTACCATGACAAACTGCAGCTGGGGCACAAGCACCAGAATAATATCCCGACTCTCAAAACTTATTGGCCTCTCCTCCCCCCTATCCCGAGCAAGCATGCCTTCTACTCTCCTAGCAGTACTCACCACCTGTTGATAGGAGATATCCATCTCTAGCTCTCGGGCCATGCTTGACCTGATGCTAGGAATGAGCCCATCAATAAACTGATGGACCCTCTCATGAACTGTAGAAATAAAGGCTGGTGCATGTCTAGCCAAATCACTAAAATGGGCAGCATACACAGAAGTAGTCATAGTACCCTAGCGCAAATGCTCAAACTCTATGCGTCATGCGTCCCCGAGTCTTTGAGAAACATGCTCCCTCAAAAACATGCCCGAGAACTTGGTCCAATTAAGAGAAGCTGCCTCAGCCGGACTATCCAACTTAAAGGTAAGCGAACACTGATTGGCTGTCCCTCGAAGCTAGAAGGCAGTGAAAGAAACCCTACTCGACTCTGCTATGCCTATAGTGCAGAGGATACGGTGACACTCCTCCAAAAATACTTGAGCATCCTTTGATTCCAGACCACTAAATGTAGGAGGATTGTACTTCTTGTAGTTCTCAAGTCTATGTTATTCCTCCTCTAAAGTAGCTGCCCTACCCTCGGGCTGAACTACGGCTACAGGCATTATCAGTATAGACTTTAGGATTTAATCAACCTGAACCCGCTGCTTTGGGGTGTGGGGGTGGGAGTTTGTGCTCCTCCCCTGGCTTGAGATATGGCTGCAGCAAGGGGAATCAACACTGGTTGAGCTAAAGTATTGTACATGCTCATGAATTGTGCAAGGGTCTCCTAGAGAGCTAGAGTAGTAGTAGTAGGCGTATCAGGCACCTGGGCTCCGACTGGAACTGCTGATGCCTCCTCTATAGCAGCTCGCGTGGGTGCTCTGGCTGCATGACATGCTCAGTCTTTGTCATGACCCCAACCCCGATCGTGATGGCGCCTAACACACTGCTAGGCAAGCCCGACCAATTCAACAACCTTAACCCTTTTTATACAGTTCATGAGTCAATTAACACAAATAATTACTAAGTCATAATACTGAAACTCTAAAATACAGTTAAAACATGCGGAAAACCCAAGTAGAAATATTACTACACAGCCCGGAGAATCCGGTGTCACAAGTCTGAGCCTCTAATACACGGGTGTCAACCTACTACTTATTGCTCAAAAAAATGCAGAAATAAAGCAAATAGGTTAGATGGGAAGATGAAGACTGCGGACATTATGCAGCTACCTTGATGCTCCCAGATATGATGCTCGACAGAGAAAGGTCTCACTCAACCTCAGTGGGTGCACCTGAATCTGCACACAAGGTGCAGGGAGTAAAGTGGGTACTTCCAACCCAGAGAGTAATAAACATAAATAAAGGCTGGGAGTAAGAAATTCTAAGTAGGCACAAGATAAGCTATAATCACAACAGTTTACCAAGTAATATCATTATAAATGACCAATGGAATTAATGATGCTGCAACAGACAAGTAGATAAATGACAATCAAATAAGAAATGCAACACATAATACGGTACTCTCTAGTACCCGCTGCAACGTACAACCCGCTCCATTTATTTATCGTCGACCGAGCTCACTAGAGGTGTGCAAACTCCGAGAGAGGCCCCTTACGGCCCAAGCGCAATATCAAGCCATCTCGTGAAATCCATTAGGACCTAAGCCTCATATCAATATCAATATAATACTGCTTCGACGCGCAACCCGATCCCATACTCAGTCTAGAATCACACAAGCCCCTCGGGCACAATAACATATAAAATATTCAGCCCAAACTTTATTAGAAATATTATTTAAGTTTAAAGTTTTGAGAAAAAGTGGCTGAGTTTGCAAAATAGTATTAAATACTAGGACTGAGTTCAATTTTCTGTACACATGGTAAGAAACCAGTAAAACAATCCCTGAAGGATTCAAGCAGTTGGCACGAAGCCCAATTATGATAATTAATCCATTTTTATAACGATATCTACTAAGCTTCAATCAACTAGGTGGTAATTTTATTATGCGGGACGGACCAAGTCACAATTCCCAATGGTGCTCTACCCCACGCCTATTATCCGGCGTGCAAGTCACCTCAATATAGCACTACGATGTGCAAATTCGAGGTTTCAAACCCTCAACACAGCATTTACATCTATTACTAACCTCAAGCCGACAAAAATCCTAGCTCGCTATGCCTTTACCTCTCAAATCGACCTCCTAGTGCGTCGAATCTGACAAAAACCACAAGGAATACGTCACATTATGCTATAGGAACAATACCCAATCGAAAATAATCGAAAAACGTCAAAATCCCAAAATTTGGCAAACCCCGAGCCCCGGTCCCACTTTTCAAAACTCAGAAATTTTTATAGAAAAGTATTCTTCATCTTCTCCTGATTTTGTACATATAAAGAATACCAAAATCGGAGTTCGTTTGACCCCTCAAATCGACCCATAAAGGTCTCATATTCGTAGGCCCCAAAATCTTATTTTTCTACCGTTTTCCATGCATTATAGGCTGGGATTATGGTCTATAATCACCCATAAATGAGTTTTAATAATCAAATAACTTACCTCTGTGATACCCACTAATTTTCTCTCTTAAAAATCGCCTCAGAAGCTTTTTCCCATTCAAAAATTGGAAGAAAACTCGACCTGCTCATTATAGGTATATTGTTCACGCGTTTTACTGCTCCCTGGGGATTCCTTGTCAAATTCTAATGAATTTAGGCTTTTAAAATTTGTAAATAGTGCAGGTTTTTAATACGCCGTCAGGGGCAATTTCGTCATTAACCTGAAAATCTGGGCAACCTTGGCAAAATGGCCATAAAATCCTCATACGATGTCCAAATTCGACGATTCTTTTTGCTACGGATCCATAATTACGATACGGATCTAATGCATCATTCAAAATAGTAATCGGAGCTCATTTGTTTAATATGATATCATTTATGCTTGAAGAAACGACGTCAAAGCATAAGAAAAACAAGCACAACGCAGTCCAAACCTATCTGAAACTCACCCGAGATCCTCGGGACCGCATACGAACATACTAACATGTCACATATGATCATTAAAACATAGTTGCACTCTCAAAACACTAAAACCAACATCAAAACACCAAATTTACATCGGATTCAAGTCTAAGTTCTTCTAAAACTTCTGAAACACGCATTTGATAAAAAACCCAACCAAATCACCTCCGAATAAACTGAAATTTTGCACACACATCCCAAATCACCTAACGAAGCTACAGCACCTCTCAGAATTTCATTCTGACCCTTAAATCAAAATCTCACCTATCAACCGGACTTCACCAAAATACTAACTTCGTCAATTCAAGCCTAATTCTACACCGGACCTTCAAAATCGTTTCTGATCACACTCCTAAGTCACAAATCATCCCCCGAAGCTAACTGAATCACCGGAATCCACATCCGAGCCCTCTAACTTATAGATCCATATCCGGTTGACTTTTCTAAAACAAGTCTTCTAAAAGAAACTAAGTGTCTCATTTCCTTCCAAAAATCAACCCAATTCAAGTCGTTCATGCAAGACACTGATAATGAAGCATAATGAAGCAGGAAATGGGGGAAACGAAGTTGTTCTCCTGAGACGACGGGTCGGGTCGTCACATCCTCCCCAACTTAAACAAACGCTCGTCTTCGAGCGTACCCAGAGTTGTCCTAGAAACCAACCAATAGCTGAATGACCTTTCCAAGCATATACCCAAGGGTGATCTCACGTCACCCTATCCCTCATAGGTCCGATAACGCAACATAGCTGAAATTTCACAATCCATCTAGTCCATAAATCATAGAACTACATTGCACTTTCCGAAATCATACACAAGATCAGAAACTCACATCTATACTTAGAATAAGCCCGAACCAGCTGTAATAACCCATACCTGCAACCTCAGGTGCAATCATATGATATACTACATAACCCAAACACTCGAAACAATAACTTCTATTCATAGCAGTTGCCCACAATACCCGAATACCGGTACAAAACCTCTTATCAACTAAGGTCTTATTCCAACACTTTCATATACTACAAACGATAAATGAAACATGCAATGAAAACCATTCATGAAGCCACTTCCCTTTTGACTAATACCACAGCAGATTCCGAGCTAAACCTCGATATTATCCTTCCAACAAGCTGAAATCAAATTCGTTCATATTCATTAGTGACTCCAATGATCACCTCGAATCTAACATACCACTCTGGTGATATGACGCTTCAATATAGGCCTAAGCCACAACTTGCATAATATGCGCACCAATAAGAAACGATCTGAACATACTCAAATCATGAAAAATAACTCAAACGAAAGAGTTGTACCTCAAGCTCATCAGTACCATCACAACACAAGGCTGAGACCCCATCTCACGTCATAGAAATAGAACACCTAAATCTACCCCGAAGGGTCATATCTCCACGTGGCCTTGCTACAATGCGCGATCCTATTCAAACATTGTTACACATGAAACGCCTCAAGTCACTATGCTCAAAATCAACAGCCACGCACAATTTGACGTCTGGAACCAAAGCAATTCATTACACCCACGGTGAAACAAATAACATACGCCACGCAACCCGATAGGTCATAACAAATACTCCATTTATCGAGCAACACCCAATTACTCTTCCCTCTCGACTTTCACTATGAATCCCCAATACAACCGCACCACATGTGGCCATAACCAACAAATCATAACGTCTCACAACATCGAAAAGCAACTCATAGCTCTCCTCAAATCACTAACAAGCTTAATAACGATCGAATCAACCTATCCCTCAACAATACAATTCGGGGCCAACCAAGCCAACTCAAGCTAAACACGTATCCACATCGGCCTACCAACGAACTCATTACCAAGAAATCCTGAAGCTACTCCTTCCACTACTATAACTCCTGCCGGAGCCGTACGATACGGTGCCAGGCAGCAAATCAATATCGAAATCCCAACCTCGCCCGGTGACATGCCCGGCCACAAGAAACGCAATCGAAAATTCTCTTAACATCGGAACGGAACAAATAGTAGGAACCTCTGCACTGACATCCATCACGAAGGCCCAATTAAGAAAAGCAATCCTTCCCAACTGTCCGCTGGGTCTTTGGAATATAAACCACTATGCAAGAACATAATCCAATGCACCTCGCCACTCAACCCGTGGCATTTTCGGCATAGCCCATAGCACAATAGTTCAGAATCACCTAACACTAAGACAAGCAGTATGAATTTCAATATCACATCCAAAATCTAAAATAAAGATCCACTCGAGCCTCCAAATCCCGATTGCCGCTAAACGATGCCCAATACACATGATCCACAACCACGACATAGCCTGTACATGGGAACTCCTAGTCTCCTACTCCATATAGCACACGAATCATCATACCTGATTCTAATTTTGCAGTCCGAACGCATACCACACCTTAAATACCCAATCATTCCACGACAGATACTCTAAAATTCCCTTTTTTTGAGACGTATACTCTCGTCAAATCACTCCCAATTAGCAGTACCATTTCCTTGATTATCTGAGGCTACCCGTTGCCTAAGAGTTTTATGAACTTCCTTTCAGAACTAAACTGTAACCTAGCACATGCCAGTCTCGGTCTTCTACAACATGCCGCATATACCATACCATCCAAGGATAACATGAAACTTTTACCTCCCTTCCGATCCACAAACATCTACGCACTCAACTAGTCAAGAACTTCTATTGATCCCATCTAGATGAAAATCAGTACACATCCCATGCCTCTCACATTCGTAGAAACGCACTTCTCCAACTACGGTAGAAATCAACAAGAACTTCCCCACTTCCGTTTGCACAAATTAAACTGCCAGGACTGAATCCTTCTAACTAGACCAAGCTAAAAAAGCCGTCAAAACCCAAGAGCATTGCTGCAAATACCTGTAAGAACCTATTGCCTCGAACACATACAATGAATTAATCATATCCTTACCATACCGATTCGGTTTACTATCAAGATACTCCATCCATTCAAATTTCCTTCTATTTCATCCTCAACTTAATATTTTCTCTTACTGTAGCACCACAATTCCTCAACCCAGGCTCACTACACGAGACCCAAGCACAAGACCACACTGTCTAAGACCCATAAGCCACTGAATCCTCTCTCAATTATTCCCAGAAACACCACATTCCAAAATAGTTTACTCTGAAGAACTTCCTGCGAATCTAAATCCGTTACATTTACTTTCCAGATACTGATACATAGAATCCCATAATTAACATAAAAATACCACAAGTCTTGACCTTTTCCAATGAAAACACAGTCTCTAACCACATACACAACCTTAAGTCACTTGATTGTTACATGTAGAATCTTAAACACATTAAAACTAGTCTCGAGAGTCATTTACTTCTTATTCAAACTGCAATTCACTTTATCAAACGAACATAACCACCTGTGCCTCATTAGCACTCTGACACCGCAGGATATGACCTAATCCCAATACAAACAAACACCTTCCTGCTCCATGCACCGAGCATTCTTTACGAACAATAGCTAAAGACATCCTGTGATTCTCATACATATGAAGCACCATATAACCTTTGTCAAAATTTTGCTTCACTCGTGCCATCCTCAACTTAATTTCCGCAACCAGAACTGATTCGCCAGCATGTCTCAAATCGGAACCAACATAGCACATAACCGTACAATTAGCTAATCAATAGCAAACTCCCCAACTTGGCTCGAAGACATAGATTAAAACACTCCCAACAACTCATAACGCACATACTCCATTTCCGCCTTAATACCATAGTGAGACTAAACTCCATCCTTCATAAGCTTGTGGAATCACAAATCATATAGAATATTTTTGTTTTTAACTCTTCTGCAATTCTCGCATTCACTCACACAACAGTTAAGATCACTCTCTAGGAGATCCAATTTAGATGTCAACACATTTTCTTCACTTGTAAATGAGATCTTCTAATAGATAACATAAGGATCACACAACTTTAGAACACTCCGCAGGAGATGATCCACCTGCTTTGCCTCCAACTAGCATTTCTGTATTACCATCCACCGTCCTAAACTGTACGCAGTCGCTTAGTCTTCCTGAGTCTGAAATCATACCGCAACATAAATTTTTAACTTCACTCTTAACTGGAAACATGAGAAGATTCTTCACGCGCCCATAACTCGGGCTATACCTCGAATCGCAATGGAATTCAAACACCTAATAGTTATTCTATCATCCAGTATGCCTTCCTCATCACCTCCAAGTCACATAGATGCACCTTGTAGCACTAACACACTCACCACGTAGCTAACGATCTGTCACTCCCACTAATAGGGGAAATGTTGAACATATAAGTTCGAAACACTTGCTCACACAATCAGCACCTCGGTGCTCAAGCCATAGGAAAAGATCCAGCCTCAGGTCCTCCAGACTGGCCCAACATAAACTCACAGAGATTATATCTAGCCCCTCGATCGGGGAATCACAAGACATCAAGTCACATCTAATACTGAGTGCTTATGCACGCGTACGAACACGCGGAAGGAATTTCAAGAGTTTCTTTTCAAGCTGAATCAAGGACGCACGGTAAGAACTCAAGAATGTGAAGTTTTTCTAAAGGTTATGCAGCCTCTCGAGGATAAGTATAGACGTCTCTATACCGATCCACGAGACTTTACTAAACCGGCTCATGACTCGCGAGACCAAGTAACCTAGGCTCTGATACCAACTTGTCATTACCCCAACCCCGGTCGTGATGGCGCCCAACACACTGCTAGGCAAGCCCGATCAATTCAACAACCTTAACCCTTTTTATACAATTCGTGATTCAATTAACATAAATAATTACTAAGTCATAATACTGAAACCATGAAATATAGTTAAAACATGCGGAAAACCCAAGTAGAAATACTACTACACAGCCCGGAGAATCCGGTGTCACAAGTCTGAGCCTCTAATACACGGGTGTCAACCTACTACTTATTGCTCAAAAATATGCAGAAATAAAGCATATAGGTTAGATGGGAAGATGAAGACTGCGGACGTCATGCAACTACCTTGATGCTGCCAGATATGAATAATATTCACGCGTGCATCGAATCTCAAGCCAGCCAAAATCCTAGCTCGCTATGCCTTTGCCTCTCAAATCGACCTCCTCGTGCATCGAATCTCACCAAAACCACAACAAATACGTTACATTATGCTATAGGAATAATACTCAATCGAAAATAATCGAAAAATATCAAAATCCCGAAATTTGGCAAAACCCGAGCCCTGGGCCGACTTATCAAAACTCAAAAATTTTTATAGAGAAATGTTCTTCATCTTCTCCCGATTATGTACATATAAAGAACACCAAAATCGGAGTCCGTTTGACCCCTCAAATCAACCCCTAAAGGTCTCATAATCTCAGGCCCAAAAATCCTATTTTTCTACTGTTTTTCATGAATTAAAGGCTGGGATTATGGTCTATAATCACCCATAAACGAGTTTTAATAATCAAATCACTTACCTCTGTGATACCCACTGATTTTTTCTCTTAAAAATCGCCTCAGAAGCTTCTTCCCGTTCAAAAATTTGAAGAAAACTCGATCTGCTCATTATAGGTATAATATTCACGCGTTTTACTGCTCCCAATGGATTACCTGTGAAATTCTAATGAATTTAGGCTTTTGAATCATTCAACTTGACCTTATAATGAAGGAGATATGTATGTTTTAAGATTTGCAAATAGTGCAGGTTTTTAATACGCCTTCAGGGGCAATTTCGTTATTAATCTGAAAATCTGGACAACCTTGGTAAAATGGCCATAAAATCCTTATACGATATCCAAATTCGATGATTCTTTTTGCTACGGATCCATAATTACGATACGGATCTAATGCTTTATTCAAAACAGTAATCGGAACTCATTTGTTCAATATGATATCATTTATGTTTGAAGAAACGACGTCGAAGCATAAGAAAAACGAGTACAACGCAGCCCAAACCTATCTGAAACTCACCCGATCTCCTCGGGACCACATACGGACATACTAACACGTCACATATGATAATTCAAACTTAATTTCACTCTCAAAACACCAAAACGAACACCAAAACACCAAATTTACATAGGATTCAAGCTTAAGTTCTTCTAAAACTTCCGAAACACGCATTTGATAAAAAACCCAACCAAATCACCTCCGAATAAATTGAAATTTTGCACACACATCCCAAATCACCTAACGAAGCTACAACATCTCTCGGAATTCCATTCTGACCCTCGGATCAAACTCTCACCTATCAACCGGAATTCGCTAAAATACTAACTTCGCCAATTCAAGCCTTATTCTACACCGGACCTCCAAAATCACTTCCGATCACACTCCTAAGTCACAAATCATCTCCCAAAGCTAATTGAATAATCGGAATCTACATCCGAGCCTTCAACTCATAGATCCATATCCTGTTGACTTTTCAAAAATTAGCCTTCTTTAAAGAGACTAAGTGTCTCATTTCCTTCCAAAAATCAACCCAATTCAACACATTCACACAAGACACTGATAATGAAGCATAACGAAGCAGAAAATGGGGGAAACAGAGCGGTTCCCATGAGACGACGGGTCAGGTCGTCACAGCCTTTACCCCGGCCTCGGCTTCTTGCGGCTCTAGCAAGGAGCGCGGGTGCTTGGTCATCTTCGATAGCACGTGTACTCACCATCTATGAGAGAATAGAAGACAGAAATTTAGAATTTTTGAAGTTAATAATCTCGCACGACAAAGAATCAAATGAAATGAAATTTTCCCTAACAATTCCATAGTCTCTAAAAGATAAGTACAGACATCTCTGTACCGATCCGTGAGACTCTAATAAACCATCTTGTCACTCATGAATCCTATGAACCTATAGCTCTAATACCAACTTGTCATGACCCAATTCCTCCCTCCGTTAATTGTCGTGACGGCACCTAGTCTCTATGACTAGGTAAGCCTAACACATTATAGATATAAGAATAAAAGCATGAATATTAACTATTAGAAACATAATTATCCATTAAGCAACTAAATGCCACTCGACATAAATAGTTATCACTTCAGAAAAAGTACCGAATGACACCCGAAACTAGAAAACTCGCAAGTCACAAGATACTAAGATGTTCTAATTGTTCTATACATCAACTCTACAGAAAGAAAGAGAAATGAAAATAAGACGATAGAGGCGGACTCTGAGGATCTGCGGGCGCGGGAAGATGTACCTGTCACACCTCCTTTTTTCCTACTAGGTATAATAAAGAAGTTTATCCAATTAAAGGACAATCGAAATGAGATTTATTATCAAAGATCCAGAGTCACCACTTGGGATATCTATGGTATCCCAAGTCACCGGTTGAATCCCGAATCAAGGTAAAGAATGACTCTTTTTAACAATCCGCGAACCAGAAATCCGAGTAAGGAATTCTATTAACCCAGGAGAAGGTGTTAGGCATTCCCGGGTTCCGTAGTTCTAGCACGGTCACTCAATGTCATAATTGGCCTATTACTTGATTTCAGTACATGTTCAACCTATGGTGCAATTTTAACTTTTATCCGCTTTTATTATTATTTTTAAAGAAAATTGCAACGTTGTTAAAACACGTCTCGAACCACATAACATAAATGCACCTGTGATTTTTGATATGTTTTAACATCGTTGAGATTTGGATTTGGGTCACATAAATGTGCATCAGAGTTTAAGAAGGTAAATTATTAAATAACACACTTAACGCAACTAACGCGTTGTTAAGTTTGCGAGGGCCATGAAAATTAGCTAAAAGGCACGCCTTGGATTCTAAATTTTTTAAAGACATAATTAAATAGGGCCACGCAATTCGGTTTTATTTGGCACGACACACCTCAGCTTATTTTAATTAAGCATTTCTACACTAACTCGTGAGGGCCAAAACTACATTTACTAAATATGGCACACCTTACTAATTGCTTCTAGGAAACCAATCAACATGAGACTTAAAGAGATTTGGGTTGTTTCTACTTAAAATTAAACCCCTGAATACTCAAAGATACCCAGGCCCGATGATAGGCCCCAATAATCTGTGAAGCCTCTATTTAGATATGAACAACAAAATGAACAACTATCCAAGGCAGTGGCCCTTCTTCATTTCAACATAATCACACCGTTTGGGCCTGAAAAGGCCCAAGTGTTAACAAACACGGGGCTCCGGGCAAAGGACCTGGGATCGAACCCCAGTGGGAACGAAACAAAAAACACATGCTTAACAATTAGCCAAAGAGAAACATTTTGCACTATTCCTTGATATCAATGTCTGATTTTGTTTCAAACACTGATTTTATAATCAATAGAACAGACTTATGCAATCATCGATTAGAGCCAAATTTAACACTTTAAGCACTTAGACTTATACTCATAATCGCTTGGTTTCATATAGATGTAAAAAAAATAGAATTTCACAAGTCCTCCTCACTTCATTCTTGTGTGCATGCTTGTCACAACCCAATTCCCAAACTCGGTCATGATGGCGCCTCTCGTGAAGACAAGGCCAGCCAGACCATCTCGGAACACCACTTAAAGCAGTTAATTTGTTATATAGTAGTTTGAATATGAGTTTATCATACTAATCAATATGAATACCGCCCAACACAGCCCGACCGGGGTGTCACAAGTCACGAGCATCTAGGAGGATCCTTATTACAATTTAAAATATATATAATACATAGGGTAAAATCTGGAAAACAAGAGGAGAAGAATCTCGGTGCCGCGAATGCCGGCG
>MU748080.1:48814-93778 GCA_026770625.1 Nicotiana glauca | reverse complement strand
TTTTTTTAAAGAAAGTACTGCTATATTTGGACCCTTGGTTCTTATTCAAAATTCTTCAATGCTATTGGGCTTCAAACTTAGCCTGGCAAAATAATACCCAATCTAACTCATGCATCATTATTAGATTAAAACGATCAAGAGCTAACTAATTTCATTTTATACAGCTAATTGAGTTTAGAAACGAAATGACAAACTGAAACAGCCGGTTTTACAGTTGCTAGACAGATCCATTTTATATTGTTGTGATTATACTAATTGCAATTCTAACGAATTCAAACGTTCTGAGGCTCCTTTTATTTTCTTATTTTTTGGATTGAAGCTTTGTACGACTAACATTACTCACTAATTTCAGCACAGAAAAACGTGATGTTAACTAATTATATATTACTGATTTCCTGCTCAATTTAAACAGCGTGAATGAGGCCTGATCACTTTAGTCCTAATTTTTGCTGAATTCAAAGTTCTGCCATACTAAATGAAGTTATAAACAATCTCAACAAGACATAAGTAAATGATTTCTAATATTTTCAACCTATTAATTCTAATGCTCACAGTTAAAGTAACAGTTCAAATCCATCTAAAGTCCAACTTACACAGTCCACAATTCATTAATACAATTATAATAGATCTCAAATGAATCAAATATTAATAATACTAAAGCTAATTTCTAACAGTGGCATACAATTCAACCACCAGTATGGATTTCTTATTACTTAACTTCAAAATGATCTTCTACACATGAACTCAACTTCATCACTACTTGAACATTGAAATATACCTGGAAACAGGACAGAAAAGGAAGATAGAGGATCAGCAGCAAGCAATTCTAGCAGCAATGATGGACAAAAATCAACAACAATTCCAGATTTAACTCAAACAGCCTAGAAACTTTTGAAACTTTCAGCAGTCGATTGATCAAACACAAACTCATTTTGACCTCCAGTTGTTCAAAATCTAACTAGGAAGCTACATGAAATCTCAATGCAACAGTATTTTGGATTTTTTGAAATGAATTCAGATTTAGAATAGGAGATTGATATCTGAAATTTTTAATTTCAGATCTGAGCTTGACAAATATATTTTTTTTTTTGGGAATTTTGGGGTGCCAAACTTGTTTATTAAGGCATATGAATGCCCTTTTATAGACAAAGAGGAGGTGCAAGTTCAGATTTTCATTTTTACATTTTTAGTCCCTAAAATTGTGATTTGTTTTGCAAGTAATGCCTATTATATTCCTGGGAATTCAAAAGAGACCCCTACTAGAAGCTTCTAGGGGCTTCCCCAATCTGTTACAGGGATATTTCCCTCACCAGTTACCCAAACTACCCTTACATCCCCTGAAAATTACCCCAACCATTTCCTGGGTCTATTTTGACCCAATAAAAGACCAAATCAATGGGCTGCCCTTGCGAGTGGGTCAGAAATAACCCAAGGCCCAAATAGTAGCTGATCCAATCAACACAAAAAGCAGAACAGAGATTCGAGCATTTCCAAAAATCAGAGAATAGACCTTGATTGAAACAGAAAACTTAAACCCTAAACCTATAATCAAGAACAGATTCATGTCATCATTCATTAGTACAAAACTGACCGAACAATTAATAATAAAATTCGACCTAAGTTTTATTTGTAAACTCTAAATACTGATTTAGTAAACCATCTTAACCTAAGATTTCAACTCTAAGATTTTATTTGTAAACCCTAAGATTTCAACAGCTTATAGTGCTGATTTATTAAACCATCTTAACCTAAAGAACATTACTGCTATGTGGGAGTAAACACAAGAACAAACTAAAATCAGCACAAGCAATCAGAAGAAAGCAAAAGAAGAGGAAGGAAGAAATTAAACTATAAAATGGGATAGAAGAAATACCTAACGAAAACCCGGATAGAAACAACAAGAACCTTCGATTTAACTCCCTAAATAATACCACCCGCTTGTTCTTCGCCAGGACCAGACGAACCTTGGATTTGAAATCTGAAAAACGCTGGACTTGTTCGCATGAAGGGATTGATGGATTTGTAACGAGGGAAGTCTAGTGACTTTGGGATATCAATTTGGGGGTGATTTGAGGCGCGCCGCCACCGGAGGAAACGAGGGCGGCGGCTAGGATTTTGACGATTTGAGGGATTCTGGTAGGGTTTGAGTGAAATTAAGGGTAGGTTCGTCAGGAGGAGAAAAAGATGATGTTCTGGTGTAAACTTATAGACTATGGGACGCCGGCGGCTGGTGGTGGACGGTGGCGATGGGCGGCTATTTGAGAGAATTAGGTTTCACCCTGTTTTGGCATAACAGTGATATGATCGATATAAGGAGATTTGGTCATTTAAGGATGGAGACAGACAAACGACGTAGTTTAATGCTAAAGCTACGTCGTTTTGGGCTAAGGGATAGGGTAAGTCGGGTGTAGGGGTGATTTGGGCTAGGCTGATAGGTATTTTGTGTTTGGGCCAATGAATTAACTTTGGCCCGATTTGGATTTTTCCAAGCCTTCTTTTCTTTCTTGTTTTTTTTTCAATTGTTTCTTTTTATTTCTTTTATCTAATTTGCTATTGGTTATTTTTATTTGTTTTTGTATTATTACTATTTTATTTTCTTTATATTTTCTGATTTTGTGAAAATTAAAACAAAAACCTAATTAAACTATTTAAATCCTAAAATCAATTATCAATTAAAATTGCCTAAGAACTAATTTTTTGTGATTTTTTTTAAATTGATCTAAAAATGAATTAATACCTACTAAAATGTGAAATTAAATTCCTAATGCAGATGCATATTTTGTATTTTTAATGTGAATTATTATGCAACCAATTAACACAAAATGCAACAAAATTCATAAAAATTGTAAAATCATTTATTTGAAACTTTTGGAATAATTTTCTTAGGGCAAAAATCACGTGCTCACAGGGGGTAATTGATTTTAATTATTGGAATTAAATCTGGGCCGTTGATCTCATTTGATCAACGACTCAGATTAGAAAAAGATTGGATCGGGTTATTTTGAGGATTGGGCTGGGTTGGTTTAAATAGGGTATTGGGCCATTTAAAAATCTGATAGGGGTGTGGCCAATTTGGCTATAATTGAAATACTAAGGGCTGTTTGTTAAATAGCCAAATTTTTCCTTTTATTATTTTATAAAATAGTAAAAAATGATTTAAAAATAAATTAAAGGTCTTGAACTAATTAATAACATATAAATATTAATGTAAAAATAATAAAAGTGATTTTATGATTACGAAATGCTGTTAATTGTAAAATAGGTTATAATTACAATTATATGCAATTTAGCTTAAAAATACCAAAAACTATATATAAAAATATGCAAAAATTATCTTAGTTATATATTAGTGTAAATATAAGAATGAAATAAATTATTCACCAAAAATCCTAGGTTGGGAATAATTATTGAATTTTGTAGTATAAAAATAGACAATAAATTGATTTAAAAATCTTTAAAAATAAAGGAAAAATACCAAAACTTTTTGGGCATGCTTATATATATATGCATATGCTATTTTGAGTACAAAAATATATAGGAAAAAATTGGGTATCAACACATGTTACTCCTGTACTCACATGTTTAATCTGTGTTATGTTTTCCTTACTCTTTTACTATATGTGATTACCGTTGAGTTCTTTGATTTTGGCTTTACTGAACACTGTTTGTGTTCTTGCTAAGCATGTTTCATCTATTTTTGCTTAATTTCGTATCCTCTCTTTTCTTCTGAACTTGCTTAAGTCCCGACTTTTCTAAAACATGTTCTCTTATGCTCTTAAATCGATTTTCTTGCTTTGTGTTTCAAACCTGCTATCATCTTTGTTTAGGTTCTCATAAAGCTCTAAAACAGACCTCTAAGTCTGTTTCAATGACTTTCCCTCTCATCTCTATGTCTGATTCGATTCGAAACCCTAGGATTTGGGGGTTTCCTGGCAATTTTGATTTTGTGTGCGAGTTAGGGTTCCACTTTGAGACCCTGGACTCTCATACTCATTGTGAGTCTACAAATTGGACTTGTACCCCTCTTGCTTATGATTCTGAACCTTTCTTTGATTAAACTCTCTTCTAAATAACTTGACAATCCCTTCTTGAGTCACATATTTGTGTGCTTTATATATAAGGACTCTGCTTTTAAAAGGTTTTACCAACTAATTGATTGATTTTGAAATCCTTTTTAATAAGGCCTGACTGATTATTACTGATTTTCCCTAATTGAACATCCTTTACCTTTTCTGACTTGGTTCATTCGAATTAGGAATGTAATTTTTATTTCCCTACATGTTTGATTGATTCCCTTTCCTTATTTTTTCCAAGTCGCGTACCATTAAAATTTTTCTTTAAAAAAATTCTGTGTATTTTCCTTCTTATGCTACTTTGAAAAGATTTTGATCGAATTTCTTTCCTTAATTGTATTCTCCCGTTTGAAATCAAATCCCTTAACTGAAGGGAGATCATACGAGACTGATTGCATAGTATTCCCTTACCTTTCTTGCTCATTTTTCTACACTATAAAAGGGACTACCCTTCTGCACTTTTGAGGGACTTAGAGTTCAATACCTCAAATTTTTAGTTCAATACTTTCAACTTACACACTTACAATACTACAGAGAGTTCAATACCTCGAATTTTTAGTTCAGTACTTTCAACTTACACACTTACAATACTACTGAGAGTTCAATACCTCGAATATTTAGTTCAATACTTTCAACTTACACACTTACAATACTGCTTTGAGTTCAATACTCTCTCAACACTCTGCTTTTTCTGAGATCTTTTGGAACTGTTTGCTTGCAACTTGGCTTTTCAAGACTACTGTTTTTACCTGTTTTCCCTGAAACTTGTATGTCTGATTTAATTTTCTGCCTCACCCCTATGTGTTTACTTTATACTTTCAACATTCTTTTTTACTTTGCTGTTCATGTTTAGTGATTAAGCTATGTATGTTCTTTCCTTGCATCTATTTCTATTGTGAATCCCTACCACCTATTCCCTTCTATGTGTTTGAGTTAAGGTTCTTGGCCTGGCAGTATCCAAATTACTGGTCAAGTCTGAACTTCATCTTCAATGGATCCTAACTCCTGAAATTTGGCTAACAGGCTGGTCAAGGGTGTGCCAGCACTCCCAATTGCTGGGCATGAACACCAGCTCGTCATGGCCTTCCCTGATTCCCCTATATGCACTCACACTTACTCTTAGACTTTAAGTTCTGGCCCCTCCTATGAGCCTTGCTTTGGGACCCTAAGTTCCCTCTGAACTTGGACATTTGACGGCTGAGCCTTCCACACTGCACTATAGTCTAATTCTGCAATACATTTGGGGTGTAAGCACTGCCCGGAGCCCTTTGAGACTCTTGGGAGCTTTGACACATCCCAAATAAGAGAAAGGCTTTTGGAAATCTTATCCTGGAAGTTGGTTTATCTCATATTGTAAGACCTTGAGTATGAATTAGGCTGTATGGTTGTAGCTTGAATTTCTGATGTAATTTTTACTTTTTCTGATTCATTTTGGTCTGTAATATATTGTAATAACCTATGAGGTTCTAATAAAAAGGGAGGGTCTTTTATGTATGCAAAGGGTAGACAGCATGCTCATAGGAATCATTATTTACAAGTTCTGCGTTTATGCATATTATTAGAAATCCTGCCTATAAGTTTTCTACATTTGTGCGTATCATATAGAGATCATGCCTATAAGCTGTTGCATTCCTTCATATAAAGATCATGACTATAGGTTTTTTATGCATTTTTGCATATTCATCTATCATTAGGCAAACCATCATAGGTTTAATAATAGTCTACTTTATTCTAGATACCGTGCCTATAGGACTCCTACACTTACGTAATCGTTTTAAACCAACAATGGTTAGAAATCATGCCTATAGGAATAATCAGTTGAATCAGCTTTGTCTATTTCATCTGTGAGTCTAAAATCAGTAATAAGGTCGTCTAAAATCTACAGAACTTTTGTTTATAAAACCAGTAATCCTTCTTTAAAATCAGTACGCCTTCTGCATTGTTAGATGTCATGCTTATAGGTCTCATATAGGCAAACTAGTAGGTAATTAATCAGCTGTGTCAGTTTTTGATAAACTACAACCAGACAAGGCCTAATTCGGACTTCTCATCTGAGAAATATGTGATAAATCAACGTGTCCTAACGCTTTAAGTTTAATTTAGACTATAACCAGTATTTGAAGTCATGCTAGATAATTTACCACTTTAAGTGAGGAGGCCTGTTTGAGCCCTTAACTGCTATTTGTTTCCCCCTAACTGCTTATGTGTTTTTGTTTGTCGCTTTAGACTTTTATCCTTTTAAAATCTGAAAAGCCCCAACTCCCTCCCCTTTAGGATTAGTAGTCCCAAATGCCTCTGGGACTGATAGGATTGGGACGGGAAATAGCATGCAATAAGTAACGGTACTATTCCGCGCTTTAATACCTTAATGAGGTGGGAAGGGTAGATATGGATATGATGACCGGTGCACTAATACCTCATGTAGCCCCTCTCCTGAGGAGTGATTACTGGGTTTTGCATTGATGTGATCCATATTGATCATAAACCTAGGATCCCTTCCCCTTTTACTTGTTTCATCTATTTTTAGAATTGTTTAAATTATTTTCTTAAAATTTCTGCCCTCTTTACTTCTCCCTAAATTTCAATTTACTTACAATATTATGTGAAAATTCCTTCTATTTGAGCCATTATTTGCTTACTTGTTATGTGAAGTCACAATTATAACATGGCCAGGAACCACACAGTGGATCTTGGGAGGTGCCTAACTCCTTCCTCTCAAGATAATTTCTAGCCCTTACCTAAACTCTGGTTCTTCGAGTTGTGAAGGATGGTTAGGGACCGATTGGCTGCTGGAACCGGAGTGAGATCGCACCTGTTGTGATGGCTGTTGCTAGCCGGTGTACCTGCAAATGAGCAGTACGAACATATCGTGCATAAATTTTAATGTGATGCAAGTTCCCGTTAGACCATGAATGTTGTCTTCGGACGAGTAGGATGACGTCCTGAGACCATGACGTCCTGGGCCATGAAGCGTATAATAGAGGATTCACAGGCTATGAAATGATGTTCTCGGGATATGAGAATGATGCCTCCGAACCCTGATGCCTTTGAATAATGATATGAAAAATATAAAAGTAGGGTCCTCAGGCCATGGCATGGCGTTCTCGGGCTATGAAAATGATGCCCCCAAAAAATGACACCATTAGACAATTTGGCAATATTTCAACCCATGAAAATGCAGGATTTGGCGATGTTTCAGCCGATTTAAAGCATAAATATAAATGGCGATATTTCAGCCGATATAGAAATTTAAATAAAATTGGCGATGTTTCAGCCGACATAGCAATTTAAATATAGTTGGTGATGTTTCAGCCGACGTAAAACATAAATAAAATTGGCGATATTTCAGCCGACAGGTGGAGACAATGCTTAGTCTCGGAAGGCAGAAAGGTAGCCTTATGCAATGCAGGAAAATGTAGGATGGAGGTAGTGCTTAACCTCGAAAGGCATAAAGGTATCCTTATGCAATACAGGAAAATGCAGGATGAAGGTAGTGCTTAACCTCGAAAGGCAGAAAGGTATCCTTATGCTATGCAAGGTAATGCAGATGGAGACAACGCTTAGTCTCGAAAGGCAGAAAGGTAGCCTTATGCAATGCAAGAAAATGCAGATGGAGACAACGCTTAGTCTCGAAAGGCAGAAAGGTAGCCTTATGCAATGCAAGGAAATGCAGATGGAGACAACGCTTAGTCTTGAAAGCCAGAAAGGTAGCCTTATGCAATGCAAGGAAATGCAGATGGAGACAATGCTTAGTCTCAAAAGGCAGAATAGTAGCCTTATTCAATGCAAGCAATGTAAAAGGCAAGTATTGGTAAAATCTCTTAGCTGATAACTGATAGCTGATAGTCGATTGCGATGTTGTGGCTGCTGGGGATGTCATGTGCGAATAGCAATTGTAGATAGGTGATGGTTTCGAGAGTTGTATTCCCGAGGAGTGTGAGTGTATAAATATATCTGATGATTATGTGACTCGGGTGCCTGCGTCCAAAGAAAAATCATGAGTTTTGTAAAGGGGGGAAGGTTAGTTCGTCTTCCCGTGGACTCCGTTCGTCCTACTCGGCTCTTATTTTCATTGGGGTAGCGTCGCTAAACAAAGCAATTTGATAGTAGCCATGCATGATTTGGTAATTTAACTATAAAAATATGATGTAAATACATAATTTAAAAATGATTTTCTTTTAGATGAACCGACGACTGCGATGTGGTTCAAGACATTGCGACCTCTTTTGCTCCGGAATTTTGAGGGTCCTCCTCAAAATTCTGTCCTAGTTTACTGCGCTGGGGGTTTGTGACGGCTGTATGCGATGAATGGCTGAAAGTTGGATTTGGAATTTTGAGGGTCCTCCTCAAAATTCTGCCCAGTTTCCAATATGGGGGGGGGGGGAGGAATGAAATGTTTATTGAATTATGACCGAACCCATAATGCTGCCTACGTATCCTCTCTTAAACGGGAATCAGGTCAGGTGTAGTTCAAATTACATGCATGAAGAGATTATAATGATTATACATAATAATGCTTGACTACATCTGAATTGATTGGCTTTGGCCAGACCTCTCCATCTGTTTCTGTGTGTATGAGGGCTCCTCCTGTTAGGACCCGGTGAACCATGTACGGGCCTTGCCAGTTAGGAGAGAACTTTCCTTTGGCCTCATCTTGATGTGGAAAGATTTTCTCCAATACCAGCTGTCCTGGTGCAAACTGTCTCGGCTTGACTCTTTTGTTGAAGGCTCTGGACATCCGGTTCTGATACAATTGACCATGACAAACTGCGTTCATTATCTTTCCGTCTATAAGGGCTAACTGCTCATAGCGACTCTTTACCCATTCTGCATCTTCAAGTTCCACTTCCTGTATAATCCTCAGGGAGGGAATCTCTACCTCGGCTGGGATGACTGCCTCAGTACCATAAACCAGCATATAGGGAGTCGCCCCATTTGATGTGCGGATTGTGGTACGGTATCCCAATAAAGAAAAGGATAGCTTCTCGTGCCACTGCTTGCGTTTCTCTATCATTTTCCTCAGTATCTTCTTGATGTTCTTATTGGCTGCTTCTACTGCTCCATTCATCTGAGGTTTGTAGGTTGTAGAATTCTTGTGCTTAATCTTGAATGTCTCACACATTGTTTTCATCAAATCACTTTGAGATTGGAACCATTATCAGTAATGATTGACTCCGGGATGCCAAATCGGCAAATGATACGGTCGCAGACAAAGTCTGCCACAACCTTCTTGGTTACCACCTTATATGATGCTGCTTCAACCCATTTGGTGAAATAATCAATTGCCACTAGAATGAACCTGTGTCCGTTTGATGCGGCAGGCTCGATAGGTCCGATGACATCCATTCCCTAAGCAGCGAACAACCATTGTGAGCTTGTTGCATTGAGCTCATTAGGAGGCACCTTTATCATATCCGCATGTATCTGACAACGATGGCATTTTTAAACATACTGGATGTAGTCAGTCTCCATAGTCATCCAAAAGTATCCCGCTCGGAGTATTTTCTTGGCTAAGACGAAACCATTCATGTGCAGGCTATAGGTGCCAGCATGAACCTCCTCCAACAACCTAGTTGCTTTATTTGCTTCGACACACCTCAGTAATCCTGAATCGGGAGTCCTCCTATAAAGGATTCCTCCGCTGTGAAAGAAGTGATTGGATAACCTCCGCAGTGTGTGCTTATGAGTAGTGTTTGAAAGTTCTGGGTATTCTCCTGTTTACAGATATTTCTTAATGTCATGAAACCATGGTTTTCCGTCTGCTTCTTTCTCGACATGAGCACAGTAAGCGGGTTGATCTTGGATTTTTACCGGGATAGGATCAATGAAGTTCTTATCTGGATGCTGAATCATGGATGATAGAGTGGCCAATGCGTCGGCGAACTCATTCTGGACTCTGGGGACATGCCGGAATTCTATCTTTGTAAACCTCTTCCTCAACTCTTGTACATGATGTAAGTACGGGAGTATTTTGGAGTTCTTGGTTTCCCATTCTTCTCGAACCTGATGTATGAGCAAGTCGGAATCCCCAATCACTAGTAACTCCTGAACGTTCATGTCAATGGCCAGCTTGAGCCCTAAGATGCAGGCTTCGTACTCAGCCATGTTGCTGGTGCATGGGAACGTGAGTTTGGCAGACACCGGATAATGCTGACCTGTTTCTGATACTAAAACTGCCCCTACGCCAACTCCTTTGAAATTTGCTGCTCTATCGAAAAACATCCTCCAGCCATAATTGAATTCTGCAATGTCTTCTCCTATGAAAGAGACCTCTTCGTCAGGAAAATACGTCTTTAGAGACTTGTATTCTCCATCCATGAGATTTTCGGCAAGATGATCTGCCAGTGCCTATCCTGTGATTGCCTTCTAAGTCACGCAAATAATGTCGAATTCACTCAACAGGATTTGCCACTTGGCTAGTTTGCCAGTGGGCATGGGCTTCTTAAAGATATATTTCAACGGATCTATCCTTGATATGAGATAAGTGGTAAAGGCACAAAAATAATGCCTCAACCTCTAAGCTACCCAAGTCAGAGCACAACAGGTGTGTTCTAGCAGGGAATACCGAGCCTCGTACGGGGTGAACTTCTTACTGAGATAGTAGATGACTTGCTTCTTTCTCCCTGTTTAATCATGTTGTCCCAAAACACAACCGAACTTTCCATCCAGTACTGCAAGGTAGAGCAATAGTGGCTACCCGATTTTGGCGAAACCCGAACTGGCGGCGTTGACAGGTATTCCTTGATTCTGTTGAAGGCTTTCTGATAATCATCAGTCCACTTAGTGGCGGTGTCCTTCTCCAACATCTTAAAGATTGGTTCACAAATGATAGTGGACTGGGCTATGAACCGGCTGATATAGTCGAGTCTCCCCAAGAAACTCATAACCTCTTTCTTATTTTTTTGTCGATGGCAATTCTTGAATGGCCTTAACCTTTGACGGATCCAGTTTTATTCCTCATCGACTTACGATGAACCCAAGCAGTTTTCCGGCAGGAACCCCGAACGTACATTTGGCGAGGTTCAGTTTCAAGTCGTACCTTCTCAGTCTGTGGAAGAACTTTCTTAGATCTTCCATATGATCAGTGGCTTTCTTGGATTTGATGATGACATTGTCTATGTACACCTCGATCTCTTTGTGTATTATGTCATGAAAGATAGTAGTTATGGCCCTCATGTAGGTGTCCCCAGCATGCTTCAATCCGAACGGCATCATCTTGTAACAATACATCCCTCACGGCGTAATGAAAGCCATTTTCTCCGCGTCTTCTTCGTCCATCCATATCTGATGATACCCAGCAAAACAATTGACAAATGACTGCAACTCGTGCTTGGCGTAGTTGTCAATCAGGATGTGTATGTTCGGCAAGGGAAAGTCATCTTTCAGACTGGCCCGGTTGAGGACCCGATAGTCGACACAGACTCTAACCTTCCCGTCCTTCTTTGGCACTGGCACGATGTTGGCCAACTATGTTGGATACTTCACTGCCCTGAGGACCTTGGCTTTGACTTGTTTGGTAACTTCTTCCTTGATTTTCAAACTCATGTCTGGCTTGAACTTTCTGAGCTTCTGCTTTACCAGCGGACATGTCGGATCTTTTGGCAGTTTGTGAGCTACAATAGATGTACTGAGACCGGTCATATCATCATACAACCAGGCAAATATGTCCTCATATTCTTTTAAGAACTTCGTGTACTCTTCCTTTTCTGACGATGACAGGTGAACACTAATGCGCGTTTCCTTGACATTCTCTGTATCCCCCAAGTTGACAACCTCAGTTTCGTCCAACTTAGACTTGGGCCTATTCTCAAAGTCCTCAACCTTTTTAATGACCTCTTCTGGTATTTCATCCTCTTCCGAGTCTATATTCTTTTGTTGCGTTATCTCGTCGCATGTCACATTCGTCGGTTCATCAAGATAAGTAATAGTAATGCTGTGTGAATAAAGTAAATGATAGAGAAAATAATAAGAGCGAGATTTATAAGAAACTAAAATACTTTGATAAATTCCATAATTTTTTGTAACATTGGAGCTCTTTACGAAATTTAAAGAAAATACGGAAAGGAAATCAACTAGTGAAAAAGTAAAAGATAATGCATAGTGCTTTGTTCAGCCTTGCTACCCCGAAGCTTTTCGGGCCTTGGTGGTTCTGATGGACCAATTGTTGAGGCGCGCTCCTCGGATCACAGCTTTTATGGAACGTCCTTCCTCCCCTTCCTCCTTGAAAATGACATGACAATCCATATTGTCGCCTTCCAAGAACAGATTCTTTATTGCCGCTGATGTTTCTTCTTATTCTGACCCATATATGATGTCTGTTGGCTGGAAAGTCTGCTCCAGGCAAGGTATCGGGTGCTCCAGCGGATAGTAAGGGTCGCGCCATGGTGGCGACCAGTTCTTGAATTCTTCCCAAGTATATCCATACCCTAACCCGAAGGTGGTGCTATGCTTCTTCAATTTGATAGGTTTAGTGATTCCCTGGAGGTTCTTGCTGAGCCCTTTGCCAGGTTCATACCCACTCCAATTCAGTATACTTTCGATCTTGTTATCCCACCATTTATCCTTGTCCACGGTGTTGAATCTCTCAATGTGATGGTAGGTTTCTCCACCTAGCTTCCTTCTTCCTCCGATTGCTGGGATGGTCTGGCGACTGTATATGGGGTTACTACCGTCGCCATGAATAATTACCTCTTGGTGATTCCACTCAAACTTCACTGCCTGGTGCAGGGTTGAGGTTACAACTCCAGCAGCGTGGATCCAAGGTCGTCCTAGTAGTAAGTTGTAAGATGCCGAGATGTCTATCACTTGAAAATCAACGTCAAACCAAGTCGGTCCCATTTGCAGACACAAACTGATTTTCCCAATAGTGGACCTTTGGGAACCATCAAAAGCTTTAACATTGATAGTCCCATCCTTGATCTCATCCAGGCTCTTCCCCAATGTTATGAGAGTCACCAATGGAAAAATATTGATGCTGGACCCTCCGTCAATCAAAGTCCTAATAATGAAATAGTCTTCACATTGCATAGTGATGTGCAACGCTTTGTTGTGGCTTAACCCTTCTGGGTGCAACTCATCCTCGTGGAAAGTGATCTTATGACTCTCCAATATTTTCCCTACCATGTTCTCCATCTCTCCTCCAGTTATGTTGCTGGGTACATATTCCTCACTTAGTATCTTCATCAAGACATTCTTATGTGTCTCGGAGCTTTGCATCACAGCTAGGATGGAGATCTACGCCGGTGTTTTATTCAGTTGATCAACGATCGAGTATTCTTTTTCCTGTACCTTCCACCAGAGGTCACCAGGCCCAGTTTCAGTGATGGTCGGTCGCCCAGGGGCCTGCTTATTGGACTCAACTAGATGTTATGGAGTATAAATCCTGCCGGTTTTGGTCATGTCCTGTGCCGCAATTGCTTCTCCAGATCTAGTTTTCCCCTTCCTTCTCGCCTCAGTGGTGTAATCCCAAGGAACAACCTATGTATGGAATGGCGTTATGGCTGACATTGCTACAGGAATGGGCACCCTTGTTTTGGGAGGTAACACAACAACTTTAAATGGTGCAGGTGCCTTTGGAGACTCAAACTCTTCCTCAATTAGCTTTGTGGTCTTTGTGGATGACAGTGTTTCAAGCTAGAGTGGTATGGACACATTTACTTCAGCATCCCCAAAGGGATGGATCTGGACCATAATTGGATTTAGTGTGATTGTTGGTTTCTTGGGCTCGTCACCATCGACAATTAATCCAATCGACCCTTTGGGGTCCCAATCATCTTCTACCTCGATCATGTGCGTGCCTCTACCCTTGTGGTCAGGTAGGGGATTGTTGTGAACATTAGGAGCAGGCTCCTTTGCCACGATGATCTTACTGTCAATTAAAGCTTGGATTTTATCTTTCAGAGATCGGCACTCATCAATGGTATGCCCTTCATGCCGGAATGGTATGCACAAGTTTTGTTTGGGTTGACCCATTGGGAAGGATTTTCTGGGGTTATGGCAGGGATTGGGATGACATAACCAGCAACTTTGAGCCTTTCATATAGCTGGTCGATTGGTTCGGCGATGGCAGTGTATTGCTTGGGAGGTCTACGGTCGAAGTTAGGGCACGGTCTAGGGAAGTTTTGGCGGGTAGGAGGTGATTGATAATGAGAGGGTTGAGCATTATAGGCTTGGTAGACGGGTGCGGGTTGGGAATATCTTAGTGTAGTAGGTTGATATGTAAGGGATGGAGATGATTGGTAAGTAGATGGTGGAACTTGGTAAGAGGGTAGAGGTGCTTGGTAATAAGGGATATGTTGATATGTGAGAGGAGGTATTGGGTAAGCTTGGTATTTTACTGGAGATTTCGTTCTCTGTGCAACCATCACGACACTCACATCCTTTTTCTTGGACGTGCCACCAGATTGTAGAGCCTTGTTGGTAGCCTGCAATGCCTCAAAATTAGTGACCATACCATTTTTAATGCCTTCCTCAATCCTTTCTCCTAGCTTGATGATGTCGGAGAATTTCTGGCCTTCGATCAACATCAACCTCTCATAATACTGTGGATCCTGAGTTCGAACAAAAACATGTTCATCTGTTCTTCTTCTAAGGCCGGCCTGACCTTAGCAGCCTCTGATCTCCAATGATTAGCATACTCGCGGAATGTCTCTGTAGGTTTCTTCTTCACATTCTGGATGTAGAATACATCTGGCGCATTCTCCGTATTGAATCTGAACCTGTCCATGAAATCAGACGCCATTCCCACCCAGATTGTCCACTTCTTGGGGTCTTGGCTAATGTACCAAGATAGAGCATCACCTTTCAAACTTCTCATGAAGAGCTTCATGCGAATCTTTTCATCTCTTGCTACACCGACCAGCTTATCACAGTATGTCCTCAAATGGACTTTAGGATCCCCCGAGCCATCAAACATCTCGAACTTGGGAGGTTTGTACCTTTCGGGAAGTTCGACGTCTGGCTGAATGCAAAGGTCCTCATAATTCAGCCCCTCAATACCTTTGTTTCCTTCAACACCCTGGACTCGGCTAGTTAGTTTCTTGAGATCTGCGGCCAGGTTCTTGATGAGAGAGTCTTTGTCATCACACTCCGTTGTGCTTGAAATAGGTTGAGTATATTGTGGCATGGTTTCCACATAGATGGGGGTGTGGTGGGATGATCATTTGTGTTCAGTGGTTCGGGAATGAGGAACGAGGTATTGTTTGAAGTGTAACATATTCTGTGGAGGTATAGGATTTTGAGCATTGGGGAAGTTGACGTCTGGGGTAGTGAGGGAAAATGACAAGTTTGCTAAGTTCTGAACTTGGTCCAATTCTTCTTGAAATTTCAGTAACTTCTGTTTGAGCTGGGCGACACTTTCTTTGGAAACCTGAATACACTGAGGAACCTCTACCCTTTCAACTGATTTTTCCTTCCTGACGTTGCTCAAGTCTTCCATTTTCGCTTTGTTCTTGTTTCTGATAGGACTCGGAGGAGGAGGAGGTGGAGGTCCCTTAGATCTTGTGGAGTAGGATGATGATGCCAGAGTGAACGAACTAACCTTTTAGGGAGGGGAATAAAACAAAAAGTAAAAACAAAAGGTAATGAGTTAGTACGGGTTATGAGAAAAATGTTGCAATATTTAAACACGTAATGCAAGAATATAAATCGTGTCCTAATTTGGGTGCCTCGTTGTGACCGAGGTAGGCCTAGCGACAAGTTTATTTGGAGAACCTATAATGCTAAATGCCTCATTTTATTGATAAAAAATAAGACGAATCCCAAAACGACACTAAAATTGCAGAAAGTAAAATGTCACTAATGGCCATTGGCCTTATTATATTTAAAGTAAAAAGAAAAGAATCCTATCTATTTGGTCCCAGAAGGACCTTCCCCAGGTTGAATGTTCTCATTGATCAAATCCTTCAATTCGCGTAGATTCTCCAGTAAAAAGGCTTTTGCCAGGTTCTCTCCTTCGTTTCCCTCGGCATTCTGGCAGTCGGTGACTCTCTTTCTCACTTTTTCTTCCAATTCCAGCAGACTGTATTCCAGATACTCCAGCTTTTTGCTAGCCTTGGCGGCCCTCTCTTTCCATTTATTGATTTGGTCACTTGATGGGAGGTTCCTCCACCAGGTCAGCAAGAGTGAGAGTATGTTGACCATACCGAAGTCGGGAACTTTGTTCTCCATTTTCTGCAAAATAAAAGGGTTAAGACCCTTACCCCGCCGAACTCGACTATTTAAACCAATAATTAGCATAGTGGCATTTAGTTCTCCAAATAAATGCACATAATATGGTGTTGTCCATTTGGGCTCCAAGGAAACCCAGTGGACTTTGTACAGGGCTATCTTAAAGAGTCATTATGTGGACAATATAACTGACTCGACTAGGCTTGACAGTGATGCATGCACAGTTAAACAGAATAAGGTGTCTATGGGGTATTAGACCGGTACCCTTGAGCGGACAACTCAAGAGGGAAAGGCACAGAACCATCGACTGCACCGCTGATCGACTGGTTTTACCGCAAATATGCCTTTGCCAAATTTAGGTGGTAATAATATCGGAAGAGCGCAACAACTCATTATAAGCATTGCTATGGTATTTGTTTGGCATGAGTGGAATATGATGTTGAAGATGCAATTACAAAAATGAAACAAATTTTCACATTCATAAAGATTACAATAATTGCTCAAAAATTACAACAATATTGAAGGAAAGCAGTAAAAGAAAGCATTAAAGAAAAAAAACAAAAAGCCAAGTCAGTTTCGTAGTAGAAAAGATATAAAGACATTAAATAAAGGAAATAATAAAGTCACAAGCAACATGAAATGGTAAAAGCCTAAAGAAATCCCCAGTAGAGTCTCCATGCTGTCGACGCCCCTTTTTTCTCGCAAAATCGGGTTTACGACATTTAGGAAGACAAGTCTATTCCTGTTTGGGATTTGGGTTTTGGATTTGAAGAATCGCCACCTAATGATTAAGTGCATTAGGACACTAAGGGTTTTTGAGTTGGAAAACCAGAGTTCGGGTAAGGGCTAGAAATTATCTCGAGGGGAAGGTGTTAGGCACCCCTCAAGATCCACTAGTGTGGTTCCCGACCATGCTATATTGTGACTTTAAATGCAAACAACAAGTAGGCAAACAAGAATTACAAATACAAAGGGTCTTCACATAATAGTTGCAAGAAATTAGAAACTTTAAAGAAACTGAAATTTGGTAGGAGAAACCATTTTTTAATTCTGAATAAACGAGTAAAGGAGGGAAATTCCATACAGTTGAAACAAATTATTTTAAAAGCTGAAATTTGCGAAAGGAAAAATAGTTGAAATAAAAGTGGAAAAATAAGGGAATGGGTCCTAGGTTTATACATAATATGGATCGCCCCACACAACACCCGGTAACCGTTTATACACGTGGTGTTATCGCGTGGTCATCATGTCCATATCTACCCTTTCACACCCCGTTGAGGTATTAAACGCAGAATGGTCTCGTTTTACCTATTGCATGCCCATCCTATCAGTCCTAGAGGTACTTAGGACTATTAATCCTAAAGGGTAGGATATTAGGCTGATTGGTTTCAAAGGACAAAAATCTAAGGCGACATACAAAAACACATACTGCATGTTAGCGGGAAAGCATGTGAACACATAAAGGCCCATGTACACCTCCTCAAACAAAACACATAAGTACCATGCCTTAAACATAATTAAGGTCTCAAAAGATAGGGACTTTTTCAGCGGTTAAAACTTGGTTTTAGAAATAAAGTAGTAACAATAATAGCACGATTCTGGACAGAGATAGGTAACCCAGGGATTTGCAGACATAAAAAATCAGAATTCAGTAAAAGTAAAGGTCTGTCATTTTAAAAAATCATTTTCAACAGAGTTTTGATTTAAGAAAAGAAAAGCTGAGTGAACTTCAGAAGATCACAACAAGAAGGGGAACTGCAGAGTTGAAACTTAAAGATGCTGGTTGGTTTTAGGCTAATAAAAGACATAATTGATCAGTTCCTAACGGGCCTAAGGTTTGCCTAGGCGTCGTTATACATTACCTAATTATTTATAAAGGAATGAACATACATTTTCTTTATTCTGATTTATAAAGGTACGTGTGGTAAGGTGTTTGCAAAAAAAAAAACATTTCAAACCACTTAGCCATACTTTAACACGGTTATTGGACTAACATGAATTAACCACTGCAACTCGAACAAGTTAGAAGTCCTATGGGCAGGATATCTAATGCACATAAGAGTTCCTAAGAACATGATTTCTAATATGCCAATGCAGTAATGACAAGTTATTTGGCTTGTTGTTAATCATTGTTAGTTATTAACTGAGCGTGGTTACAAGATGAGCGTAATGACAGACTGAAAATAAAGAACCTAAAGTAGGATTTCTATTGAATGAGATGCATGACCTATACAAGTTGTCTATTGCGCAAATAAAATCCTATAAGCATGTTTTCTACCCATGATTTATACTAAGCATGCATAACCCTCCCCCATATTCACTATTCACCCCCAATTGTTCGTTTAAAAATTAGTAAAATCTGAATTACAATACCAACGAAAAAAAATATAAAAAGATATGATATAGGGAGCCTTCAATCAGGCCCAATCTTCCAACGTCAACCTTTTCGAGTTCACAGTCTTTGCCATGGTCTAGGTGCGGCAATGCTCCCTAGGGCCCCATTGGGTCCGTGGCCAATACCAGCACCTAGACATTTTAGAAGAATGCAAGATAGGTGCAGTGTGGAATACCAGCCTTATGTGTCAAAGTTCAGTGAGTACTCAGGGGTACTCAAAGCAATGCTCACACGAAGGGGGCAGATCCTATTTTCTAAGAATAGTGTGAAGTGCAGGAAGAAGTGTTTAAAAGAAGAGTTTTAAGAAAACAAGGGGTTTGTTTTAGAAAGAAACAACAAAAACAATAGCATAAGATTGCATACAATGATCACGGGGAAAGGGAAGCAAATAGATCACACAATGCTAAAAGGGATGCCGGTTTAATGGACAGGACTACACAGAATCAGGGGATTTAGGGGACTGGGAGGCAGTAGAGTTTAGGCATGCTAATGTGTAACAACAGGACATAGACATAACAAATAAAGTTAGGAGTAAACAAAGTCAGACTTAACATGTAAATCAGAAGGCATGGTGAAGAATTAGAGTAAAAAATCAATTACACACTGAACAGGAGAAGCATAAGTAGAAGAGAATCACAAAAATAATAAACTGAATTAAAAATAAACACATTGGTATGAGACTTGAAAAGTTAGTCAGGACATACCAATAAAGAGCAAAAGCAGGATGCAAAGATAAAGGCGTAACACTATTTTAGCCTTAGCTTTCAGCCGGCTAATAATAAATAGGAGCAAAGAATAGTAGTGGAGCAAGAGAGCAAGAGAGAATGCAGATTTGAAAGTATTCAGTGGTGTGTAAGTCAAAAGACTATTGTCTGTTTGTGAAAAAGACTTAGGGTATTTATAGTTGAAAGTAGGGGGTAAAATAAGGTAAAAATCACAGAAATATGTTAATTAAAGAACTCGGAATCAATTAATCAAAGAATCAAGGAAGTACTCCCATTAATTAAGGGAATCAAAATCAAACAAAAATATTTAGTACCATATAAGGCAAGTAGGAAAAATTAGTGTACGAATAAATAAGGAGGGGATCAAGATTTAGTATTGCATATAGTAGCCAATTAAGACCAAATTCAGGAAAATTCTAATTAAGAAAAGTCTTAAAAGAACAGAGTAATATAACAAATAAGCTAACAAAACCAATTAATTCAAACGGGCGGGTAGAATGGTAGGGTTTTAAAAGAAAGTTTTTGAATTACCAATCAATCAAGGAAAATCAAAATCAATCGTGTGTTGTCATGATTCAGCATTTTTAACATATAAATAGAGGTGAATGAACAAAATTAGCGAGCCAAAATTAGCTATATAGACAGAAGGGGTACAAGAGATGAACAAATACAATCACTCAGAGTTAGTGAAAACAAGTTAAGATTGAGCAGGACATATTCGAAGCATGGTGACCATGAAACATTAACAAGAGTCAAGGGACATCAGGCTAACACACAAAATCAATGAAGGAGCATGCTAAACACATAGAATCAGAGTAAAGAGAATCATGCTAACACACATAATCAGATGAAGGAACATGCTAACACATACAGACAAGGCCAAGGAAATTAGTCTAGCACACATAACCAAGGCAAAGAGACATGCCAGCACCCATAATCAAACAAGTAAACATTTTAGAAATTAGGGTTTTTAGCAGAGTCAAATTAAAAATAGTGAGAGCATAGAAACAGGTCATAATAACAAAGAAAAGATTTAATTATAAAGAAAAGCAATTAAAGCATGCGTAAAAGAAATCTAAGAACCCTAATTTTCAAAGAAAGTAAAAGGTGGTTCAAAGTAAAAGATCTTTCGAATAAACTTGAAAATAAGCAGAACATAGAGGAAAACATGAAAATATAATGAGAATAGCACTGTTTTGAGAGATTCAGGAGAGAGTTAGGGTTTCTAGGGTTTCAAAAGGGAAAACCCTAAAAAAAGTTGAGAGAACATGTCGAAACTTCATAGATTGTGACGTATAGGGTATGATTTCGCCTGAAATCACACCGCAGAACCCACAAGTAGCAGAACCAGGAACCCTAGGTTTCAACCACCATGGTCCATAAACGTCGAAGGTCCTAGAGGTATTGAACAGGACGATGAGAGGCCCATCAGAGCCTTAGTGAAAGGGAGGTGGCCGGAAACAAACCAGGCAGAACTTTTTAGGGACTGATTCACATGGTGGAGGTTTTGGGATTAAAAAATTATATAGAACCAGCGATCTAGGGTCTCATGGCGGTTGATGGTCAAATGGGGTGAAATTGGAGGTGGCCGGAGAGGCGGTGGAGTTCATCGGAGAAAAGAGAACCAGAAGATTCTAGAGAGGGGAGAGGGAGAGACGATATAGAGAGAGAGATGGTCTCAAAGAAATGAGGGGTTTTGGGGGGGGGGGGTAATTGATTTTAATTATGGGAATTAAATCTGGGTCGTTGATCTCATTTGATCAACAGCTCAGATTAAAAAAACATTGGATCGGGTTATTTTGGGGATTGGGTTGGGTTGGTTTAAATAGGGCATTGGACCATTTAAAAATCTGATAGGGGTATGGCCAATTTGGCTATAATTGAAATACTAAGGGCTGTTTGTTAAATAGCCAATTTTTCCCTTTTATTATTTTATAAAAATAGTAAAAAATGATTTAAATATAAATTAGAGGTACTGAACTAATTAATAACATATATATATATATATATATATATATATATATATATATATATATATATATATTAATGTAAAAATAATAAAAGTGATTTTATGATTACGAAATGCTGTTAATTGTAAAATAGGTTATAATTGTAATTATATGCAATTTAGCTTAAAAATACCAAACATATGTATAAAAATGCGCAAAAATTACTTTAATTATATCTTAGTGTAAATATGAGAATGAAATAAATTATTCACCAAAAATGCTAGTTTGGTAATAATTATTGATTTTTGTAGTATAAAAATAGACAATAAATTAATTTAAAAATCTTTAAAAATAAAGGAAAAATACCAAAACTTTTTGGGAATGCTTATATATGTATGTATATGCTATTTTGAGAATATTTTGAGTATAAAAATATGAAGGGAAAAATAAGGTATCAACATATGTTACTCCTGTACTCACATGTTTAATCCGTGTTATGTTTTCCTTACTCTTTTACTATATCTGATTACCGTTGAGTTCTTTGATTTTGGCATTACTGAACTCTGTTTGTGTTCTTGCTAAGCATGTTTCATCTATTTTTGTTTAAGCTCGTATCCTCTCTTTTCTTCTGAACTTGCTTAAGTCCCGACTTTTCTAAAACATGTTCTCTTATGCTCTTAAATCGGTTTTCTTGCTTTGTGTTTCAAACCTGCTATCATCTCTGTTTAGGTTTTCATAAAGCTCTAAAACAGATCTCTATGTCTGTTTCAATGACTTGCCCTCTCACCTCTATATCTGATTCGATTCGAAACCCTAGGATTTGGGGGTTTCCTGGTAATTTTGATTTTGTGTGTGAGTTCAGGTTCCACTTTGAGACCTTGGACTCTCAGACTCATTGTTAGTCTACAAATTGGACTCGTAGCCCTTCTTGCTTGTGATTCTGAACCTTTCTTTGATTAAACTCTCTTCTAAATAACTTGACAATCCCTTCTTGATTCACATATTTGTGTGGTTTATATATAAGGACTATGCTTTCAAAAGGTTTTACCAACTAATTGATTGATTTCGAAATCCTTTTTTATAAGGCCTCACTGATTATTATTGATTTTCCCTAATTGAACCTCCTTTACCTTTTCTGACTTGATTCATTCGAATTAGGCATGTAATTTTGATTTCCCTACATGTTTGATTGATTTCCATTCCTTATTTTTTCCAAACCGTGTACCATTGAACTTTTTCTTTAAATAACTTCTGTGTATTTACACTTCTTATGCTACTTTGAAAAGATTTTGATCAAATTTCGTTCCTTAATTGTATTCTCCTGTTTGAAATCAAATCCCTTAACTGAAGGGAGATCATACAAGACTGATTGCATACTATTCCCTTACCTTTCTTGCTCGTTTTTCTACACTATAAAAGGGACTACCCTTCTGCACTTTTTAGGGACTTAGAGTTCAATACCTCAAATTTTTAGTTCAATACTTTCAACTTACACACTTACGATACTACAGAGAGTTCAATACTTTCAACTTACACACTTACAATACAACTGAGAGTTCAATACCTCGAATTTTTAGTTCAATACTTTCAACTTACACACTTACAATACTGATTTGAGTTCAATACTCTCTCAACACTCTGCTTTTTCTGAGATCTTTTGGAACTCTGTGCTTGCAACTTGGCTTTTCAAGACTACCGTTTTTACCTGTTTTCCCTGAAACTGGTATGTCTGATTTAATTTTCTACCTCACCCCTATGTGTTTACTTTATAGTTTCAGCATTCTTGTTTACTTTGTTGTTCATATTTAGTGATTAAGCTATGTATGCTCTTTCCTTGCATCTATTTCTATTGTTAATCCTTACCCCCTATTCCCTTCTATGTGTTTGAGTTAAGGTTCTTGGCCTGGCAGTATCCAAATTACTGGTCAGGTCTGAACTGATCATCAATGGATCCTAACTCCTAAAATTTGGCTAACAGGCTGGTCAGGGGTGTGCCAGCACTCCCAATTGCTGGGCATGACCACCAGCCTGCCATGGCCTTCCCTAATCCCCCTATATGCACTCACACTTATTCCTAGACTTTAAGTTCTGCCCCCTATTATGAGCCTTGCTTTGGGACCCTGAGTTCCTTCTGAACTTGGACATTTGAGGGCTGACCCTTCCACACTGCACCATAATCTAATTCTGCAATACATTTGGGGTATCAGCACTGCCTGGAACCCTTTGAGACTCTTGGGAGCTTTGACATATCCCAAATTTTGGAAATCTTCCTGGAAGTTGGTTTATCTCATATTGTTAGACCTTGAGTCTGAATTAGGCTGTTTGGTTGTAGCTTGAATTTCTGATGTAATTTTTACTTTTTCTGATTCATTTTGGTCTGTAATATATTGTAATAACCTATGGGGTTCTAGTAAAAAGAGAGGGTCTTTTATGTATGCAAAAGTAGAAAACATGCTCATAGGAATCATTATTTACAAGTTCTGCGCTTATGCATATAATTAGAAATCCTGCTTATAAGTTTTCTGCATTTGTGCATATCATATAGCGATCATGCCTATAAGCTGTTGCATTCCTTCATATAAAGATCATGACTATAGGTTTTTTCTGCATTTCTGCATATTCATCTATCATTAGGGAAACCATCATAGGTTTAATAATAATCAACTTCATTCTAGATACCATGCCTATAGGACTCCTACACTTACGTAATCGTTTTAAACCAACAACGGTTAGAAATCATGCCTATAGGAGTAATCAGTTGAATCAGCTTCGTCTATTTCATCTGTGAGTCTAAAATCAGTAATAAAGTCGTCTAAAATCTACAGAACTTTTGTTTATAAAACCCGTAATCCTTCTTTAAAATCAGTACGCCTTTTACATTGTTAGATGTCATGCCTATAGGTCTCATCTAGGCAAACCAGTAAGTAATTAATTAGCTGTGTCAGTTTTTGATAAACTACAACTAGACAAGGCCTAATTCGGACTTCTCATCTGAGAAATATGTGATAAATCAACCTGTCCTAACGCTTTAAATTTAATTCAGACTATAATCAATATCTGAAGTCATGCTAAATAATTTTCCCCTTTAAGTGAGGAGGCCTGTTTGAGCCCTTAACTGCTATTTGTTTCCCCCTAACTGCTTATGTGTTTTTGTTTTTCGCTTTAGACTTTTATCCTTTTAAACTCTGAAAATCCCCAACTCCCTCCCCTTAGGATTAGTAGTCCCAAATGCCTCCGGTACTGATAGGATTGGGATGGGCAATAACATGCAATAAGTAACGATACTATTCCGCGCTTTAATACCTTAACGAGGTGGGAAGGGTAGATATGGATATGATGACCGGTGCGCTAATACCTCATGTAGCCCCTCTCCTGAGGAGTGATTACTGGGTATTGGATTGATGTGATCCATATTGATCATAAACCTAGGGCCCCTTCCCCTTTTACTTGTTTCATCTATTTTTAGAACTGTTTAAATTATTTTCTTAAAATTTCTGCCCTCTTTACTTCTCCCTCTATTTCAATTTACTTGCAATATTATTTGAAAATTCCTTCTATTTGAGCCATTATTTGCTTACTTGTTATGTGAAGTCACAATTATAACATGGCCAGGAACCACACTAGTGGATCTTGGGGGTGCCTAACTCCTTCACCTCGAGATAATTTCTAGCCCTTACTCAATCTCTGGTTCTTCAACTCAAACCCTTCTTAGTGTCCTAATGCACTTTAATTTGTGGAGACTCTTCAATCCAAAAACCCAATTCCCAAGAGGGAACGAGTTGTCCTTCCAAACGTCGAAGCCCGATTTTGCTTTAGAAAAAGGGGGCATCGACAGCATGGCGACTCTGCTGGGGACTATCTTTTAGGCTTTTACCATTTCATGTTACTTGTGACTTTACTGTTTCTTATTGCCTTTCTTTAATGTCTTCATCTCTCTTCTACTATGAAACTGACTTGGCTCGTTGTTTCTTTTCTTTAATGCTTTCTTTTACCGCTTTCCTTTAATACTGTTGTAATTATTAGCAATTATTGTAATCATTACTTTATGAACGTGCAAATACGTGACAACTTGTTTCATTCTTGTTATTGCATATTTAATATCATATTCCACTCGTGTCAAACAAAATACCATAGCAACACTTATAATGAGTGGTTGCGCCTTCAAATATTATCACCCCTAAATTTGGCAAAGGTGCTTTGTGGTAAAACCAGTCGATCAGTGGTGTAGTCGATGGTTCCGTGCCTTTCCCTCTTGAGTTGTCCGCTCAAGGCTACTAGTCTAATACCCCATATAAATCTTACTTTGTTCAATTATGCATGCATCACTGTCGAACCTAGCCGAGTCAGTTATGTTATCCGCATAATGACTCTTTAAGATAGCCTTATCCAAAGTCCACTGGGTTTCCTTGGAACCCAAACGGACATTACCACGTCTATGCATTTATTTGGAGAACTAAATGCGGCTTATGCCAATTATTGATATTTAAATAGTCGAGTCCGACGGGGGTAAGGGTCTAACACTTTGTTTTGTAGAAAATAAGGCACGAAGTCCCCAGATTCGGCATGGTAACCAACATCCACCCAAGGTTGCTAAGCTGGTGAGAAGACCTTCACACCAGTGATCAGACCCTCATCCTCAAATATTTGGAAAATTTGCCTTCTCTTCTGGAAATCCAACCCAACAACAAAATCGTAGAGGCTACAACCCTGTTCTGGGATGGCGACAGATCTGTGTTTTGCTTCGGGGATCTTGAAATGACACCTATGCTAGAGGATATAGGAGGGCTATTTGGTATCCCATGGGAGAATTCGGGTTTGCTTATGCCGGAAAATTGCAAGGGTAGGGGTTTTCTCAAAATGATGGGGCTGAAGAAGAACGTAGACTTGACTTTCTTAAAGGATTCCTACATCCCTTTCGATTACCTATACGAGAGGTACGGCCATAGAAAGTCCTACCATACTTACCTGGATGAATTTACCCCCATATCATTGGGGCATATCCACAGAAGGGTCTTCGTCTTTATGTTCTACCTTTTGGGGATGATAGTATTTCCTATGAAGAAGGCTAGGATCCACACCAGACTGGCCATGGTCACCAAAACTTTGATGGATGGAATTGGCGGGCAGCCTTTTAGCATAGTACCTATGATCGTTGCGGAGATATACCGAGCCCTGGAAAACTATCAACGAGGGGCCAAACACTTTGAGGGTTGTAACTTACTGTTCCAACTCTGGCTCATGGAGCACCTCCAAAAAGGTGAATATCAGCAAGAGATCATGTGTAGAGATTGTGATGATCATTTCGCCTTCCATCAGCCAAGGCGAATGAACGATATGCCTAACATGTTTGCTCAACTAGAAGATGCTAAAGGGTGGGTAGAGTTGTTCGAAAATCTGAAAGAGGACCAAGTGCAATGGATGTTCGAATGGTTCCCTACTGAAGAGTTCATTGTCCGATCTCGAGATGTACCGTTTCTTATACTCATTAGTCTGAGAGGAACTTATCCTTATGTCCCTCTCCGAGTCATGAGGCAGACAGGAAGAAAGCATGTTATACCAAGGGTCGACAAAATGAGTCACTTCAGGGCCGAATATCAAGATGATGATAGTCCATACAAGTGTCAAGCTCACCATATGCGGCACTGCAAAATCGTCCTGGGAAAGGATTCCATAGAACCAGACAGGTACCATGCTAGTTATACTCCATACTATCCAAGCTGGTTGGAAGACGATCGTAGTGGGTTAGGACAACCCAGATTTGTTCGAGGTCACAGGATCATCGATGAAAAGGCTGAAGTACAGGTTAAGTACAACCAATTGCGCAAGAGGATTCGAGAATGCAAAAGTGAGCACCAGGAAATTCAAGAAGCCCGTCAAAAGCTGATTGAAGAATGGAAAGACATGGCTGTCACCGCCAACAAGTGACTAGGGTATTTGGAGCGGGGTGTAGTGGAGTTAGAAAGGAAGTTCATCTAGAGGATCAAAAACTGCTAGAATGCTAAGGGAAACAAAGGAGGACACTTGGCTAGAGCCTACTTGCTGCTGGGACTACGTGAGCTGGTGAAGCTGTTCGATGGAGCTAAAAATGCCAAGTCTGGGGAAGGTCTTTCTAGGACCAAATAGATAGGATCCTTTTCTTTCTGCTTTAAACATAATAAGGCCAATGGCCATTAGTGACATTTTATCTTCTGCTATTTTAGTATTGTTTTGGGATTCGTCTTATTTTTATCAATAAAATGAGGCATTTTGCATTATAAGTTCTCCAAATCAACTTGTCCCTAGGCCTATATCGGGCACAACGAGGCTCCCAAATTAGGACACGATTTATATTCTTGGACTATGTGTTTAAATATTGCAATGTTTTCTTCTCATGATCCTCACTAACTTGTTGCCTTGTTTTGTTTTTGCTTTTTGTTTTATTCCCCTCCCCAAAGGTTTGTTCGTGCACTATGGCATCGTCATGATACTCCATAAAATCCAAAGGCCCTCCACCTACTCCTCCTCCTAGTCCCATCAGAAACTGGAACATGGGGGAAATGGAAGATTTGAGCAACATCAGAAAGGAGAACCCAGTTGAACGGGTAGAGGTTACTCAGGGTATTCAGGTTTCCAAGGAAAGTTCCTCCCAGCTCGAGCATAAGTTATTGAAATTTCAGGAAGAATTGGACTAAGTTCGGAACTTGGCAAGCTTGTCGTTTTCCCTCCACCACCCACATATCAGCCTACTTCACCGAGACACTCCCAATACATACGTCTACCAAGCCTACAACACCCAACAAGCCCACTATTAATCACCTCCCCTTTGCCAAAATTTCCTTAGACCCTGACCAAAATTCAACCACAGACCTCCCAAACAGTACACCGCCATTGCCGAATCTATCGACCAGATGTATGAAAGGCTCAAAACTGCTGGTTATGTCACCCATATCCCTGCCATAAACCCCCAAAACCCCTCCCAATGGGTCAACCCAAACAAAACATGTGCATACCATTCCGACATGAAGGGGCATACCATTGATGAGTGCCGCTCTTTGAAGGATAAGATCCAAGCTTTGGTTGACAACAAGATCATCGTAGACAACCCTCTACCTGACCACAAGGGTGGAGGTGTTCACATGATTGAGATAGAAGATGATTGGGACCCCAAGGGGTCGATCGGGTTGATAGCAGAGGGTGATGAGCTAAAGAAACCGACAGTCACCCTTAATCCGATTGTTGTCCAGATGCAGCCCTCTAAAGGCGCCGAGGTGAACATGTCCATACCACTTGATCTTGAAATGCCATCCTCCGCAAAGATGCCAACACCAATCAAGGTCGAGGTTGGGTCCCCAAAGGCACCAGTACCATTCGAGGTTGTTGTATTACCTCCCAAAGCAAGGGTGCCCATTCTGGTAGCAATGTCGGCCATAGCACCATTTCACGCAAAAGCCATACCGTGGGATTATACAGCTGAGGCAAGAAGGAAAGGGAAAACCAAGTGCGGAGAAGCAGTTACGGCACAGGGTATGACAAGAATCGGCAGGGTTTATACTTCAGAACACTTGGTTGAGTCAAGCAAGCAGGCCTCTGGTCGACCTACCATCACTGAAAATGGGCCTGACGACCTCTGGAGGAAGATACAAGCCAAAGAGTATTCAGTCATTGATAAGTTGAACAAAACGCCAGCCCAGATCTCTATCTTGGCTCTGCTACAAAGCTCTGACGGACATAAGAATGCCTTATTAAAGGTTTTGAGCGAGGCGTATGTACCCAGCAACATAACGGGAGGAGAAATGGCAAACATGGTAGGGCAGATATTGGAAAGTCACAAAATCACCTTTCATAAAGATGAGTTTCCACCGGAAGGACTGAGCCACAACAAGGCGTTACATATTACTGTGCAATGCGAGGATTATTTCATCACCAGAGTCTTGATTGACGGAGGGTCCAGCCTTAATATATGTCCGTTGGTAGAACATTGGGGAAAGGTCTACATGAGATCAAAATGAGGCCATCAACGTCAAAGCTTTCGATGGTTCCTAAAGGTCCACTATTGGGGAAATTAGCTTGTGTTTGCAGATGGGGCCTACTTGGTTCGATGTTGACTTTCAAGTGATAGACGTGCCGACATCTTACAATTTGCTGTTGGGACGGCCTTGGATTCATGTCACTGGGGCTATAGTATCAACCCTACATTAGGCAGTGAAATTTGAGTGGAATGACCAAGAGGTGATTATTCATGGCGACGGTAGCAATCCCATATACAATCGCCAAACCATCCCAGCAATCGGAGGAAGAAGAAAGATAGGCGGAGAAACCTACCACCACATCGATCGAGTCAACACTGTGGACAAGGATAAATGGTGGGATAAAAAAATCAAAAGCATATTGAACTGGTGCAGGTATGAATCAGGCAAAGGACTTGGCAAGAACCTCCAGGGAATTGCTAAGCCCATCAAGTTAAAGAATCATGGTACCACTTTTGATTTGGGATATGAGTATACTTGGGAGGAATTCAACCACTGGTCGCCACCTTAGCACAACCCTTATTGACCTCTAGAGCAGCTGATACCTCGCTTGGAACAGACTTTTCAACCAGACGATGTTATATATGGGTCGAAAGAAGAGGAAGCACTGGTAGCAATGAGGAGCTTATTTTTGGAAGATGATAACATGGATTGTTGCGTCATTTTCGAGGAGGAGGGGGAGGAAGGCCCTTCCATACAAGCCGTGATCTGAGGAGCGCGCCTCAACAATTGGTCCATCAGAACTACCAGAGCTCAGAAAGCTTCGGGGTAGCAAGGCTGGACAAAGCATCATGCATTAGCTTCATTTTTCGCTAGTTGACTCTTTTCTGCATCTTGATTTTTGAAATAAAAGGTTGAATGTTCAAAACTTTTACGAAATTTATCAAAGCATTTCAATTTCTTATAAATCTTGCTCTTATTACTTTTTATCATTTAATTTATTTACATAGCATTACTATTACTTATCTTAATGAACCGATGATTGTGACATGCAACGAGACAACACAACAAATAGATATAAACTCAGAAGAAGATGATATACCAGAAGAGGTTGTTAAAGAGGTTGAGGATTTTAAGAATCGACCTAAGTCTAACCTGAACAAAACTGAGGTTGTTAACCTGGGAGATGCAGAAAATGTCAAAGAAACGCGCATCAGTGTTCATCTGTTACTATCAAAAAAGGAAGAGTACACAGAATTTCTAAGGGAATATGAGGACATATTTGCATGGTCCTATGATGACATGACTGGTTTGAGTACGTCTATTGTGGCTCACAAATTGCCAACTGATCCGACATGTCCACCGGTAAAGCAGAAGCTCAGGAAGTTCAACCTGACATCAATTTGAGAATCAAAGAAGAAGTTACGAAGCAAGTCAAAGCCAAGGTTCTCAGGGTAGTAGAGTATCCAAGTTGGTTAGCCAACATCGTGCCTGTACTAAAGAAGGACGGGAAGGTTAGAGTCTGTGTCGACTACCGGGATCTCAATCGGGCCACTCCAAAAGATGACTTCCCCTTGCCAAACATACACATCCTGATCGATAACTGCGCCAAGCATGAGCTGCAGTCATTTGTTGATTGTTTTCCTGGGTATCATAAAATATGGATGGATGAAGAGGATGCTGAGAAAACAACATTCATTATGCCGTGGGGGATGTATTGTTACAAGATGATGCCATTTTGGGTTAAAGAATGCCGGGTCCACCTACATGAGGGACAAGATTACTATTTTCCATGACATGATACACAAAGAGATCGAGGTAATTAGTGGATGATATCATCATCTAGTCCAAGAAAGCCACTAACCACATGGAAGATTTGAGGAAATTCTTCAGCAGACTAAGAAGGTACAACCTGAAACTGAATCCCGCCAAATGTGCATTCGGGGTTCCTGTCGAAAAGTTACTTGGGTTTATTCTGAGTCGCTGAGGAATAGAATTGGATCCCTCAAAGGTCAAGGCTACTCAGGAATTACCACCGCCAAAGAACAAGAAGGAGGTTATGAGTTTCTTGGGGAGACTTAACTACATCAGCTAGTTCATAGCTCAGTCCGCTGTCATTTGTGAGCCAATATTTAGGATGTTAAAGAAAGACGCTACTACTAGATGGACCGATGACTGTCAGAAAGCCTTCAACAGAATCAAGGAGTACTTGTCAACACCACCAGTTCTGGTCCCGCCCGAATCGGGTAGACACCTATTGCTCTACCTTGCGGTATTGGATGGAGCATTTGGTTGTGTCATGGGGAAACATGGTGAAAACGGGGAAGAAGGAGCTGGCCATTTATTATCTCAGCAAGAAGTTGACCCCATACGAGGCCCGGTATTCTCTGTTGGAGCGTACCTGCTGCGCTTTAACATGGGTAGCTCAGAAGTTGAGGCACTATTTCTATTCCTATACTACATAACTTATATCAAGAATGGATCCCCTGAAGTATATCTTTCAAAATCCCATGCCCACTGGCAAGCTAGCCAAATGGCAAATCCTGCTGAGTGAATTTGACATTGTCTATGTAACTCAGAAGGCAATCAAAGGACAAGCATTGGAAGATCATCTTGCCGAGAATCTCGTGGATGGAGGATATGATCCTCTAAAAATGTATTTTCCTGACGAGGAGATATCCTTCATAGGAGAGGACATCGCAGAAATCGGTGACGGCTGGAGAATGTTTTTTGATGGAGCAGCAAACTTAAAAGGAGTTGGCATAGGAGTACTCCTAATATCAAAAACTGCCCAGCATTATCCGGTGTCTGCCAAACTCAGGTTCCCGTACACCAACAACATGGCCGAGTACGAAGCCTGCATCTTGGGCCTCAAGATGGCCATTGACATGAACATCTAAGAGTTGCTAGTAATCGGGGATTCAGACTTGATTATACATCAGGTCCGAGAAGAATGGGCAACCAAGAACTCCAAGATACTCCCATATCTGTATCGTGTACAGGAGTTGTGGAAAAGGTTCACAAAGACGGAGTTCCGACATGTTTCCAGAGTCCAAAATGAGTTTGCTGATGCATTGGCTACCCTATCATCTATGATTCAGCATCCAGATAAGAACTTCATAGATCCTATTCCGGTGAAGATTCATGATCAGCCCGCTTACTGTGCTCATGTCGAAGAAGAAGCGGATGGAAACCTTGGTTTCATGATATCAAGGAATACTTGACAAAAGGAGAATACCCAGAGCTCGCAAATCTCACTCAGAAGCGTACACTTTGGAGGTTATCTAAATATTTCTTTCACATCGGAGGAATCCTGTATAGGAGGACTCCAAATTTGGGGTTAATAAGGTGTGTCAAAGCAAAGGAAGCATCCAGGATATTGGAGGAAATTCATGCAGGGACCTGCGGTCCGCATATGAATGGCTTTGTCTTAGCCAAGAAAATACTCTAAGCTGGTTATTTTTGGATGACTATGGAAATAGACTGCATCCAGTATGTCTGAAAGTGCCATCGTTGTCAGATATATACAAACATGATAAAGGTGCCTCCAAACGAGCTTACTGCAACAAGCTCGCCATGGCCGTTCGCCGCTTGGGGGAATGGACGTTATTGGACCTATCGAACCTGCCGCATCAAATGGGCACAGGTTCATTCTAGTAGCAATTGATTATTTCACCAAAAGGGTTGAAGTAGCAGCATATAAGGCAGTGACTAAGAAAGTCGTAGCAGACTTTGTCCGTGACCGTATCGTTTGTCGATTCGGCATCCCAGAGTCAGTCATTACTGATAATGGTTCCAATCTGAACAGTGACTTGATGAAAGCAATGTGTGAAACATTCAAGATCAAACACAAGAATTCTACATCCTACAGACCTCAGATAAATGGAGATGTAGAATCGGCCAATAAGAATATCAAGAAGATACTAAGGAAAATGATAGAGAAACATAAGCAGTGGCATGAGAAGCTATCACTTGCTTTATTGGGATACCGTACCACAGTTTGCACGTCAACCGGGGCAACTCCCTAATATGCTGGTTTATGGTACAGAGGCGGTCATTCCCGCCGAGGTAGAAATTCCTTCCTCGAGGATCATACAGGAAGAAAAACTTGACGATGCAGAATGGGTAAAGAGTCATTACGAGCAGCTAGCTCTTATATATGGGAAAAGAATGAATGCATTTTGCCATGGTCAGCTCAATCAGAACAGAATGACCATAGCCTTCAACAAAGAGTCAAGCCGAAACAATTTACACCAGGGCAGCTGGTGTGAATGAAAATCTTTCCGCATTAGGATAAAGCCAAAGGGAAGTTCTCTCCCAACTGGAAAGGTCCGTACATGGTTCATCAGGTTCTAACCGAAGGAGTCCTCATACTAGAAGAAATGGACGGAGAAGTTTGGCCAAAGCCGATCAATTCAGACGCAGTAAAACGATACTATGTGTAGCATTTACGATTTCCTTGTATGATATAATTTGAACTAAGCTTGAATTGATTCCCGTTTAAGAGGGGATACATAGGCAGCCCTATGGGTTCGGTCACAATTCAATAAATTTTTCATTTCCCTTCTATTGGAAACTGGGGCAGAATTTTGAGGAGGACCCTCAAAATTCCGAAGTAAATTTCAGCCAGTTGCCGCAAGCAGCCGTCAGAAGCAGCAGCCCAGTAAATTGGGGCAGAATTTTGAGGAGGACCCTCAAAATTCTGGAGCAGAAGAGGTTGCAATGTCTTGAACCGCGCCGCAATCAATGGTTCATCTAAAGAAAAACTATCTTCAATTATGTATTTATGTTATATTTCTACTAAATCATGCATGCCTATTATCGAAATTACTTTGTTTAGCAATGCTACCCCAATGGTATACAACATCACCGAAAAGCAGAGCTGAGCCGGACAAGCGAAGTCCACGGGGATAAGAACTAACCTTTCCCCTCAACAAAACTCAAAATTTTTCTTTGGATGCAGGAACTCAAGTCGCAAAATCATTAGATATACTTATACACTCACACTTTACAGTAATACGACTCTCAGAACCATCACCTATTTATAATTTCTATCCGCACACGACATCCCCAACAGCCACAATATCTCAATCAACTATCAGCTATCATCTATCAGCTAAGAGATTCATTACTATTCACCTTTTATTCGCTGCATTGCATAAGGCTACCTTTCTGCCTTCCGAGGTTAAGCTCTACCTCCATATGCATTTCTCTGCAATGCATAAGGCTACCTTTCTGCCTTCCGAGGTTAAGCTCTACCTCCATCTGCATTTCTTTGCATTGCATAAGGCTACCTTTCTGCCTTCTGAGGTTAAGCTCTACCTCCATCTGCATTTCTCTGCATTGCATAAGGCTACTTTTCTACCTTCCGAGGTTAAGCTCTACCTCCATCTGCATTTCTCTGCATTGCATAAAGCTACCTTTCAGCCTTCCGAGGTTAAGCTCTACCTCCATCTGCATTTCTCTACATTGCATAAGGATACCTTTTCTGCCTTTCAAGACTAAGCTCTGTCTCCATCCTGCATCGACTGAAATATCGCCATTTTTATTTATGTCTTGCATTGACTGAAATATCGCCACCTCATTTAAATCTTGCATCGGCTGAAAGATCGCCATTTCATTGAAATCCTGCATCGGCTAAAATATCGCCATTTTTAAGTCTTGCATTGGCTAAAACATCGCGACTTCATTTAAATCCGGCATCAGCTGAAATATCGCCATTTTAATTTATATCTTGCATTGGCTGAAACATCACCATTTCATTTGAATCCTGCATCTGCTAAAAGATTGCCGTTTTACTTACATTTTACACGGCTGAAATGTCACCACTTTATTTATATCTTGCATCGGCTGAAAGATCGCCATTCTATTTATGTTTTGCACGGCTGAAATATCTACACTTCATTTTTATTCTTTGCACGGCTAAAATATTGCCACTTCATTAAATCGTGCATTGGTTGAAATATCGCCACCTCATTTAAATCTTGCATTGGCTGAAAGATCATCGCCTTTTGCATTTCATGGGATGAAAGATCGCCAAATTTTTCAAAGGCGTCATTGCTCGGAGGCACCATTTTCATAGCCCGAGAATGCCATGCCATGGCCTGAGGACCCCATTTTATCTTTTGCATATCATTATTCAAAGGCATCATAGTTCAGAGACATCATTCTCATAGCCCGAGAACATCATTTCATAGCTTGTGAATCTTTTATTATACGCTTCATGGCCCAGGACATCATGGTCTAAGGACGTCATCCTAACTGTCCAAAGACAGCATTCATGGTCCAACGGGAACTTGCATCACGTTTAAATTTATGCACAATATATGTTCGTATTACTCATTTGTAAGTAAACCAGCTAGCAACATCCATCTCGACAGGAGCAATCCCGCTCCATTTCTCGCAGCCCTACTAAACTCATAACCACCACCCCAACCCGAATATCTCGTTCGTTTTGAAAAAAAATCTCCATCGGCATGTTTCGCCGACGGATTCCGAACTACATACGGCCTGATTCCTGTAAGACCAGGGATATGTAGGCAGCCCAAGAACCAGACCTGGTCAATCGTTTCAAAGCATTCCGTTCGGTCAAAATTGGCCACCATATCTTTACCCGACAACTCTTCCAGCCTTCCCGGGTAAAGAGGGGCAGCTGTTGATACCCAATTTTTCCCTATGTATTTATATATACAAAATACTTTCAAAATAATATATGAATATATAAGCATGCCCAAGTGTTTTGGTATTTTTTTCCCTAGTTTTTTAAAGATATTAAAATCAATTTGTTGTCCATTTTTAGCAAATACAAAATCAGTACTTATTCCCAAAACTCTCAATTTTGGTGAATAATTTATTTTATTCCCATATTTATACCAAAATAAAGTTACGGTGCTTTTTTTGTATATTTTTATAAATTTATTTGATATTTAAATTGCATATAATTTCAATTATAGCCTACTTTAAGATTAGTAGCATTTTAAAATTGTAAAATTGGGTCCAATATTTTTAAATTAATATTTATATACTATTAATTGTTTCAGTACTTTCGATTTTCTTTTAAAATCATCTTTACTATTTTTTATAAATAAAACGGGAAAATTGGCTGTTTAATATTTAGCCCCATTTCATTTCAATTTTGGCCCTTAAATTGACCCAATTCTACCCAATTGAACCGGCCAATTTCAATTTGGACCCAAGCTACGACCCAATTTCAAACGACCCAATCCGTTCCCCACTTACCCACTTAAATCTGGACCGTTGATCACTCAAGTTCAATGGCTAAAACTTACCCTTCCATAATTAAACCAAACGACCTACCCTAATCCCCCTAATTCTCACCTGACCCGCCGCCCTTGAATCCCAAACTCTCTCAATCCTCTCATCAGCTCTTCGGAACCCTAGCCTCCTCCCACTTTCCTTCACCGTATTTTCACCGGAATCCATGGCCTCTCAGGCCATGGATGGTCCACACTTACCCTTGGCCACCACTCAACCTTGTTTGTTCGATGATTTGAGGCCCAACTTTGATGTCTCTCTTCAGATCTTTTGGTTCCACGGCCTCTCCGGCCATTACTCCGACATGTTCAAGCACTATGAGCCTTTTCGACTCAGGATCTGACTTTCCTCAAGACCTTTCTCATTTCTAGGGTTTTCTCTGAAACCCTAAACTGTCTAAGGTTCTTTACTTGCTTATTTTCTTAGATCTGGAATACGTCTATGTTCTACGGAACTTTTTAAAGGTTTCCCCCAAATTCTCTTTTCAAAATCATTTAACTTCGATTTAGGGTTTTTAAAAGGTTTCTTCAAAATATCTTTCTGATTCTTTCTGTTCTTTCTTTATGTGTGCTTGTCCGTGTTATGCCCGTGTGACTTCTTTTGCTATGCATGTATTGTTCTTTCACTTTCTTTTCTACTATACATGTTACTCTTGTACTTACATGTTTAATCTGTGTTATGTTTTCCTTACTCTTTTACTATATGCGATTACCATTGAGTTCTTTGATTTTTGCTTTACTGAACTCTGTTTGTGTTCTTGCTAAGCATGTTTCATCTATTTTTGTTTAAGTTTGTATACTCTCTTTTCTTCTAAACTTGCTTAAGTCCCGACTTTTCTAAAACATGTTCTCTTATGCTCTTAAATCGGTTTTCTTGCTTTGTGTTTCAAACCCGCTATCATCTCTGTTTTTGGTTCTCATAAAGCTCTAAACAGACCTCTAAGTCTGTTTCAATTAATTGCCCTCTCACCTCTATGTCTAATTCAATTCGAAACCCTAGGATTCGGGGGTTTCCTGGCAATTATGATTTTATGTACGAGTTAGGGTTCCATTTTGAGACCCTGGACTCTCAGACTCATTGTGAGTCTACAAATAGGACTTGTACCCCTTCTTGCTTATGATTCTGAACCTTTCTTTGATTAAACTCTCTTCTAAATAACTTGACAATCCCTTCTTGATTCACATATTTGTGTGCTTTATATATAAGGATTCTGCTTTCAAAAGGTTTTACCAACTAATTGATTGATTTCGAAATCCTTTTTAATAAGGCCTGACTGATTATTACTGATTTTCCCTAATTGAACCTCCTTTACCTTTTTTGACTTGGTTCATTTGAATTAGGCCTGTAATTTTGATTTCCCTGGCTGTTTGATTGATTCCCTTTCCTTATTTTTTCCAAGCAGTGTACCATTGAACTTTTTCTTTAAATAACTTCTGTGTATTTACCCTTCTTATGCTACTTTGAAAAGATTTTGATCAAATTTCTTTCCTTAATTGTATTCTCCCGTTTGAAATCAAATCCCTTAACTAAAGGGAGATCATACGAGATTGATTGCATACTATTCCATTACCTTTCTTGCTCGTTTTTCTGTACTATAAAAGGGACTACCCTTCTGCACTTTTGAGGGACTTAGAGTTCAATACCTCAAATTTTTAGTTCAATACTTTCAACTTACACACTTACAATACTACAGAGAGTTCAATACTTTCAACTTACACACTTACAATACTACTGAGAGTTCAATTCCTCGAATTTTTAGTTCAATACTTTCAACTTACACACTTACAATACTACGGAGAGTTCAATACCTCGAATTTTTAGTTTAATACTTTCAACTTACACACTTACAATACTACTGAGAGTTCAATACCTCGAATTTTTAGTTTAATACTTTCAACTTATACATTTACAATACTGCTTTAAGTTCAATACTCTCTCAACACTCTGCTTTTTCTGAGATCTTTTGGAACTGTTTGCTTGCAACTTGGCTTTTCAAGACTACTATTTTTACCTGTTTTCCCTGAAACTGGTATGTCTGATTTAATTTTCTGCCTCACCCCTACGTGTTTACTTTATAGTTTCAACATTCTTGTTTACTTTGCTATTCATGTTTAGTGATTAAGTTATGTATGTTCTTTCCTTGCATCTGTTTCCATTGTGAATCCCTACCCCCCTATTCCCTTCTATGTGTTTGAGTTAAGGTTCTTGGCCTGGCAGTATCCAAATTACTGCTCAGGTCTGAACTTGATCTTCAATGGATCCTAACTCCTAAAATTTGGCTAACAGGCTGGTCAGGGGTGTGCTAATACTCCAAATTACTGGGCATGACCACCAGCATGTCATGGCCTTCCCTAATTCCCCTCTATGCACTCACACTTACTCCTACACATTAAGTTCTTCCCCCTTGCTATGAGCCTTGCTTTGGTACCCTGAGTTCCCTCTGACTTGGATATTTGAGGACTAACCCTTCCACACTGCACTATAATCTAATTCTGCAATATATTTGGGGTGTAAGCTCTGCTGGAGCCCTTTGAAACTCTTGGGGAGCTTTGATACATCCCAAATAAGAGAAAGGCTTTTGGAAATCTGATCCTGGAAGTTGTTTTATCTCATATTGTTAGACCTTGAGTCGGAATTAGGCTTTTTGGTTGTAGCTTGAATTTCTGATGTAATTTTTACTTTTTCTGATTAATTTTGGTATGTAATATGTTCTAATAACCTATGGGGTTCTAGTAAAAAGGGAGGGTCTTTTATGTATGTAAAGGGTAGACAACATGCTCATAGGAATCATTATTTACAAGTTCTGTGCTTATGCATATCATTAGAAATCCTGCCTATTGGTTTTCTGCATTTCTGCATATCATATAGAGATCATGCCTATAAGCTGTTGCATCCCTTCATATAAAGAACATGACTATAGGTTTTTTCTACATTTCTGCATATTCATCTATCATTAGACAAACCATCATAAGTTTAATAATAATCAACTTCATTCTAGATACCATGCTTATAGGACTCCTACACTTATGTAAGCATTTTAAACCAACAATAGTTAGAAATCATGCCTATAGGAGTAATCAGTTGAATCAGCTTCGTCTATTTCATCTGTGAGTCTAAAATCAGTAATAAGGTCGTCTAAAATCTGCAAAAGTTTTGTTTATAAAACCAGTAATCCTTCTTTAAAATCAGTACGCCTTTTGCATTGTTAGATATCATGCCTATAGGTCTCATTTAGGCAAACCAGTAGGTAATTAATCAGCTGTGTCAGTTTTTGATAAACTACAACTAGACAAGGCCTAATTCGGACTTCTCATCTGAGAAATATGTGATAAATCAGCCTGTCCTAACACTTTAAATTTAATTCAGACTATAACCAGTATTTGAAGTCATGCTAGATAATTTTCCCCTTTAATTGAGGAGGCCTTTTTGAGCCCCTAACTGCTATTTGTTTCCCCCTAACTGCTTATGTGTTTTTGTTTTTCGCTTTAGACTTTTATCCTTTTAAACTTTGAAAAGCCCCAACTCCCTCCCCTTTAGGATTAGTAGTCCCAAATATCTCCGGGACTGATAGGATTGGGATGGGTAATAGCATGCAATAAGTAACGATACTATTCCGCGCTTTAATACCTTAACCGGGTGGGAATGGTAGATATGGATATGATGACCGGTGTGCTAATACCTCATGTAGCCCCTCTCCTAAGGAGTAATTACTGGGTATTGCATTGATTCGATCCATATTGATCATAAACCTAAGACCCCTTTCCCTTTTACTTGTTTCATCTATTTTTAGAATTGTTTAAATTATTTTCTTAAAATTTCTGCCCTCTTTACTTCTCCCTCAATTTCAATTTACTTGCAATATTGTGTGAAAATTTCTTCAATTTGAGCCATTATTTGCTTACTTGTTATGTGAAGTCACAATTATAATATGGCCGGGAACCACACTAGTAAATCTTGGGGGGTGCCTAACACCTTCTGTGAGCACGTGATTTTTGCCTCGCTTGAATTATTCCTATAGAATTCTTAAAATTTGGATTTTTCTTTTATTATTCGATTTTTAGGATTTAATTGCGTAATTTTGTATGTATTTTTATTCGTGTGCATGAGCATTTAGGATTTAAATTGATATTAGACTAATTGTAGTTTAATTAGTTGGTTTGAATTAATTGTGAGATTTTAATTTTAGTTTTTAAAATAAAAAAAAACAAAAAAAGAGAAGAGCAAAATCAAGGCAGTATTCAAATCAAAATCAGGCCCAAATCCCTCCCCAAAATCGATCTTAAATGTCGGAAATGCCCTACCCTCGCCCCCCCAAGCCCGTCTCTCTCTCACCCCACTCTTATCAAAGATGACCTCCACCAGCTCCGCCCTAGACTGCCGTCGGAAATAGCCCCATGGCGGCGGCGATCACCAAAGCCCGTCCAAATTTATACCACTTGACCACCTTCCTCTCCTCGTTCCAAATCCATGCCCCATCTCCCTCAAATCTCACCCACACTCCTCGAATTTTTGAAACCCTAGCACCACCCTCTTCACCCACCGGCGACACCTCCACCAAACAGCCCCAAACTCACACCACTTAAGCACCTCACTCTCCTCTTCCCAAACCCGAGCCCCATTTCCTCCAAATCCCATCGAAGCCCCTCAAAACTTCAAAACCCTAGCGCCGCCACATTTGCTCCGGTGGCAGCGCCGCCTCTAAAACACTTCAAAACAATACCCCACAATCCATGTGCACCCCTCATGACCAATTTGTCATTGTTTTCCTTTGAACTGTCCAGAAGTCCTCAAATCTTAAATCCGAGTTCAAGCCTCAATGTTTCAAAACAGTTTTCGTTGAACCTGGTTGCATGCATCAGCTCCAGCTTTGGTTTCTCATGGTTAGAGGGTTGATTCAGCTTCGTGTGAGTTTGTTGTATCAAATATAATTCCAAGTTTAATTGGTGAGTTTCTAGCCATCTTTGCATCCATTTTTGTTTCGCATGTTTTTCTTCTTGTTGTTTTTCTCCCTTCCTTTTTCCTTTGAAATTCAACCAGTTATAAATTTTTCCCATTTTCTGATTTGTTGAGTTTGTTAAATTTTATCTCTGATTTTCTCTTGATTCTAGTTTTGATTAGTTTAGTTTAATTAGGTTAAGTTAGATTTGACCAATTAGTTGACTTCCTTGTTTAGTTGCGTAAGTAAATCATTTGCTTCAAGATCTTTTTCTATTTAAACAAGTATAAGTGTCTGAATCATTATAGTTTGTAGGTATTAATGGCATAGTTTAGTTGGCCTTTTCCCGTTACTTCTGAAACCAATTGGAATTACTTGGTTGAATTTGATGTGGTCTATTGGGACTCCTGAATTGGGCTAATTTCAGGGTAGGTTTGAAAGCCCAAGGAAAATAGGATAGTCCAATTAGGTTTGGACGATTGGGTCAGCTTGACCCATGAGTTAAAGGTTGACCGGTTATCCAAAGTAGAATTCAGGGTTTTCAAGGGTATTTGGGGTTATTCAGTAAAAGGAATCTTGTAGTAACTGAAATTGGAAACCCCTAGAACTTTCTAGATGGGGTTCCAATTAGGGATTTAGTGGTCTAACTTGGGCAAAAAGCCAATAAATAAGGGATTAACTAGTTAAAATCTGCAGTTAAAAAGAGGGACTTAGGGGTAAAACAGAAATCTGAAGGCAGCCCTAGTTTTGGCTATAAAAGGGCATACCCCTTGCCTTGTTTCACAAGTTTTTTGAAGTCAAAAGGAGAAGGTTAAAAAAAAATTTGGAGAGGTTTTGGAGATCTAAAAAATTCAAAAACAAGTTTCCAGAAGCCTAGTGAGATCAAATATTCAAAAAATCCAAAAAATCCAAAAAACAAAATAGCCTTAGAAATATTGCAAAGTCCTGAAGCTTTCAGGCAGCCAAAAACTCCACAAAATACAGTTCCATTGAAGTTTTCTTAGGATAATTTCTGTGTTCCAGCTGTTAGATCAAATTTCAGTTTATATAAGGTTAAAAATGGTTAGAAGTTCCTGGTAATGCAGTAGCTAAAGCTTCAGAAGTCCCTGGATTGATTTCTAAGTTCAAATTTGGCTATTCAAGCTATTTTTGGTTATTTATTGGTGTTGTATCTCTACAATTAATCCCTGGGTTGCTGTGATACCATTTTTTGTTCTGAAACTGGTTTGATTAACTGTTGTGTGTTGCTGCTTTAGCTGACTTCCTCTTTTCTCACATTTTGCCTCAATTTCCAGGTACAAGTTCAGAATCTCTGATAATGTATGCTTGATTTGAGAAATGAAATGGAAGCTTTATGGCTCATTCAACTTGGTTCCTTGCTTGTTGCTCTTGTTCTTCTCAATTTTTTTTTTCTGCATTCGTTCATAGTTTGGTTTAATTAAAATTTGAGTAGTTGAATGTTGTAATTAACTTGGACTGCTTAGACTAACTATAACTGGACTTTTGGATTGACTTCAGCATATTATAAGTATTTTATCTAGTAGTATTAATTTAAGTATAGTTTAATCTCATTTTAAACCGGCAATCATGCTAGCATGCGTGCTAATTTGGAATTAGGTCTAGTTTCATGTTCGATAAATGCTGCAAATGTATTATACAAGTTTAAATGTTGTTCCGAAAATAAGCTCTAGGCTGAGTGTATGTTCATATGGATATATAATCTAGATACAAACATGAAATTTAGATTTAGAATCAGCATGTAAACTGAATCGAATTGTTCACGTTTCTTCTGCCAAATTATTAAGTTTCAAATTCAGTGTTTCTATAATCCTATTCAATTTTAGTACCCGATTTGGGCTCGTGTAAGATTCAAAACATACTAGCCTTTGTTTGAATAGGAATTGGGCCCTATGTTTGTTTACGAAGCGGCCCAATTCTAGCTTTAAACTCACTTGGCCTAGTTTATTTGTTACCTGAAATGGTATGCTGCCCAGGTGATTCGAAATAGGATTGCTTAGGGGCCCAAAACAATAATCAGTTTTCACAGCTGAAGCTGTTGTATGCAGTAGCTTCATGGATCCAAATACCAAATATTGGGCCTCTTTTTCAGGCCCAATTATATAATAACTAGCCTAAATGCTACCAACCTCGTGAACCAACGTATTTTGCTAATTGTGGACCATTCAGGATACTTCGAAATTAGGCTTATGTTGGGGCCCAATGTTAGACAGCTCCTCACAAAAAGCTAACTAAAATTATCCTTCTTCTTGGGCCAATTTCGAAGCCCAAAAATGCTGAAGGCTTTGATTAAAATTATGGGTTTCATTTTTGTAACACCATTTTGGGCCTTCCAAGCTGAGTAGCATATTTGAATTAAGAGGTTTTCCTCTTGTTTAAGAGTGGACTTGAGTTTGAGGCCCGAATTCCTTGAATGTTTTCTAATAATAGTCAATTAACAATGCTATTAATTAAGCCTTTTAGAGATAATCCTTAATAGAGAATAGTTCCTTTAGGACAGCCTTTAAAATAATTTGAGGTGCGCCGCACCAAATAAAATCACAAGTTGCGTGGCCCTCTTTAATTACTTCATTAAAAATATTTAGAACTCGGGACGTGCCATTTAGCGAATTTTCATGGCCTCCCGCAAAGTTAATAATACGCTAGTCGCTTTAGGCGTGTTCTTTAATAATTTAACCTTCCTAAATTCGGGTGTGCATTTCATGCGACCCAAATCCAAATCCCAAAACGTTGAATAGAATGTGTCGAGGATCCGGGTGAATTTCATATAACGTGATCCAAAAATATGTTTTAAACGACGTTCAATTTCCTAAAAAATAATTAAAAGTGATAAATAATTTTAAAATTGCACTATAGGATGACATATATTAAAATCAAATTTTTAGCCAATTATAATAGTTTAAGCGACCGTGCTAGAACCACGGGATCCGGGGTTGCCTAACACCTTTCCTCGGGTCAACAAAATTCCTTATTAAGAATTTCTCGTTCGCAGACTCCATTCGGGAAGTCGAAATTTCCTCGATTTGGGATTCAAGATAAATTGGTGACTTGGGACACCAAAAGCCAAACCTATCCCAAGTGGCGACTCTGATCATTAAATAATCCCATTTCGAATAATGTCACTTAAATTGGAAAAACTCCCTTATACATTATCCTTCGGGGTAGGTGTGTAAAAAAGGAGGTGTGACAGCTCTAGCGACTCTGCTGGGGATCGAACCCAGAACTTCGGTTCAGGGTTCAAGAATTCGAGCTAGAATAACTGTTATATTTGGCTTTATCTGATTTTACTACATGTTCCATGATAAATGTGCTAAATGTTTTACCGCTTTGATATTTGCTGAATTGCATATATAAACTGTTGCGAAACCCTTCCTCTCTCTGAGTCTTATACATCATGGAGAAGGGTGCACTTCGTGTGACTTCTCTTCTGTTTAGAGTCATATCCTATTTAGAACGAGGTTCGGATAAGTTGCTAAGCC
>MU748080.1:5296-48671 GCA_026770625.1 Nicotiana glauca | reverse complement strand
CCCCCCCCCCCCCGGCTCGAGTTGTCCGCTCGGGTAAGCCAGGTCTAGAACAATAAACCCAGTCCTTAAACCTAGTATAACAAAGCCTCATGCCGAATCCCTAGTAGGACCGTTTGTTTTCATCATGTGCATTTAACTTAGGGGACTCAATACAGGGGTTGGGTCCGTCTAGGACAGGTGACCTGAAATGAAAAGACGATCCTGATGCATCTTACGTGCTACTTGTGCATTTATTTGCTTGGCTTTGCATGTTGACCGGCTTGTAAATAACGGGAGAGAGTTGAAGGAAAATAGCAGTGTTAAGGCTAAGTGAGGATAACCACTTCTTTTGAAAAACCAATATCCAAATAGTACTGAAACTCTGCCGGATTTTTAAGAAAAAGAAAAAGAAAAAAGATTTTTGTTTTTAAAAAATAGTTGGTTTTGACAAATCTGCCCGAACTACGCTACTTTGATTCTCACCGGATGTGAGATACGTAGGCAACCCTCATCGGGTCTAACTTCCCTTTTTGCAAAAATAACAAAGAATAACAAAATTTTTAAATTTTTGTCACAAATAAGTCAGGTGATGCCATTCTTGTCAAAATAGGCCGAATGTCCCCAAAAGGGTGCCGGAAGGCTATTTTGCAAGAACAGCCACCCTGAGTCATTTTTAAACGGTTAGCAGGCACAGCCTTAAAATCTTCTTCCCCGAAGTTCTGAAAGACCGTATCCGCAAAACCTTGTCCTTATTTTTCCTTAAAATAAAATTCTTTGACAAACATCCACTTTTTCTTTTGGGCCAACATAAAGCCTTAAGTCATTTTAAATAAATGTGCAGCATGAGTACAATTGACATAGAATCCTTGTCGGTCCTGAGTGAGATCCCTTTGAAGCTCCACATGTGGTTGAATGACCTAGGAAAGGGTAGCACAGAAATGGTGGAAAAGATTCTGCGTGGCCTGGTCGGATTATTGAACATTAAGCCAAGGCCGGATATTATTGAAGCATTGCTACCTTTTTGGGACCTAACTTGCAACATGTTCAGGTTCTCAGACTTCGAGCTTACACCGACATTAGAGGAGGTTGCAGGGTATGCATGCCTTAACGGACACTTCAGGGGTCGATATCCATTAGCACCGAGATCGGTAACTCTCCATAGATTTCTGGATTTATTGAGTATCAGCCGGGATGTTCAGGATAGGAATCTATCAGAGGGGTATTGCACACTCCACTTCTTGCACCACTGATATGGTAACCCGCGAGGTTTTGAGGAGCCAAACACTAGTTTAACACACACTGGAAACAGAGATAAGTGGGAGGCCTGGTGGGGGTTAGCTTTCATGGTATCTTTCTTGGGAGTCGTGATCTGTCCCCAAAAAGATGGTCACATAGATATTGGCCTCGTAGGAATGCTAGATGTTGCAATAAAGAAGTCCAACAGCATGGTGGTTCCATTGATTGTGGCCGAAATGTATCGAGCTTTGACCAAATGCCGAGAAGGGGAAAAATTCTTTCAGGGATGTAATTTGTTGCTACAGCTATGGATACAAGAGCACCTATGCCACCGGACTGGGTACATGAACTACGGCTTAACCGAGCTGAGTTGTATTGAAGAATTTAAAACCAGGGTAACAAGTATTGAGTTCCCCGAGGGTACCGAGGCTTGGTTATCATGTTTGGGATCTTTGACTGCTGACAGAATTGAGTGGACTTTCAGATGGCTTCCTGCCACTGAGGTAGTATACACATCAGCTGAAGTACCTTATACTCTTTTAATGGGCATTCGAAGTATCCAACCCTATGCTCCCTACAGGGTTCTGCACCAATTGGGGAGATTCCAAACCGTCCACGGTGATGAAGATCTGAGCAAACAAGTCATCGAACTAGGCCCGAAAGCTGCATTTTCGGAGGGAAAAATCCGCCAGATATGGAATGAACGTAGGTATATTGAGCCCAAAACCGTAGTGCAGGATTAGGCTAAAGGCGAAGTGGACCCCAAATACTTGGTCTGGTTTGGCAAAAGATTTCAAATTCCTGAGAGACCCGCCAAAAGGCCACATGTACAACAATTTACTGACGGGGCCCAGGTACAATGGGATTGGCTAGCCAAGGAAAAGGAATACAGAGCCCGAATAAGAGCATTGGAAAAACAGGTTCAGGATCTTCAGTTTGAAAACAGCTTGCAAGCCACAGCCGATGAAGGTGAAAAAAAGAAACTGACTCAAGAGAATGAGGCTCTTAAGGCTCAAATCCGACAAATGAAAATAGCGGCTAAAAATCAAGAAAGAAGTTGCTCCGATGAAAGGTTGATAAACGGGCTGAAAAAGCAAGTCTTAGAGTGCCAGGAAGAGTTGGAGAAATTTGACGGGAACATAGCAAAACTCCTGGAGCAGTGGGCAAAGAAGACATAGGAAAGGGCCTAATTTGTGAAACAAATGAAAAGAAATTATGAGTGAACTATTGCTAACCTGAAAAGAAAAGTGAATACCCTTGAAGACAAGGTAGCCCAGTGGGACAAAGAATTTCAGGCTGAGAGGGAACATTGCTATAGGCTAATAGCCGAGATGGAGAAAGAAATAAAGCTGTTACAAGACCATCACTTCCACGACTCCCAGGTGTTAGAGGCCCGCAACTAACAGATAAGCTGACTACTTCAGGAAAAGGGCTGGATCCGAGAAAGAATTAGAGCCATTGCGGATTATATTGTCATGAAATGTAAAGCAGGCGAAAGAATGAGTCACACTACCTTCTTTGCTACAGTGATGATTTTTGTTCGGCAAGTTATGAATGATTTGGAGCAGTTACAAGGGGGTCTTGCACGTAGGCCCGCGGCGATGCCGAATGACGCCCCGCAGGCCCCAGGATTTGAAACTTTAATGTATTCCTAGTTATCGAGTCTGTATTTTGTTCTTTTGAGTCTGTTTTGTAATTTTCCCTTTTAAGAAAAACCAAATAGTCTAGTATCTTTGTAATCAAAGTTTTATTAACAAAAAATTGAAAAATCCCAAAAATTATTTTTGCATTTATTTGCAAGAACTACGCTTGGTCTGATTCATGCGGGGTCAAGATACGTAGGTAATCTCCATAAGATTCGACCGTAACCCTAAGGAAAAAGAAAATATGAGGGAAGGAAATAAAAGGAAAAACAAGAGTGGAAAAGAAACACAAAACGAGAAAATAAGGGAACCAAAAAATAAGAAAACCCTGGCAAAAGCAAAGGCCAGAATGAAAGAAAAGAAAAAATGGAGAGGAAAGACAAATCAAAATGAGAGAAAACCAGAAAATCAAAAGAAAAGCAAGGAAAAACAAATCAAAAGAAACGGAAAAAAAGCCGGGATGACACATGCAACCGTTGCAAACATGTAGACACTCATTTAACTGTATAGGTCCATCACACACCAATGTGCGGTTACCTATCTGTTACTTGTCTCAAACTAATAGTTGTTGCTGTCAAATTCCAGCTTAGGTTTATAGAAATGGTGGTTGGTTTTTGGTAAACTGGCATCGCATTAGTAAAATATAAAGGAAGTATAGAAATGTCGTCTAAAATGAATTAGCCACCAGTTCTCATCACCGAAGACAACCCATCTCAGGGATCCCGGCCTCCGAGTCTGCTACAGCTGAAGAAAATCGGATATTACGTCTCCAAGTTATGGAGATGTGGGATGCATGGACTAATGGAAGAGAGCCTCCAAATGTTATCCCTAGCTTTCCTGAATTGTTCCCGAGATCCGGGGGTACTTCTAACATCCCCATCAGTCATCCGAATACCCCATTGGAAAACCTACCATGTCTGCGCACTTTGTAGGAACACCTTCTGAAGTACGCCCCCAGGTGTTCACATTAGGAATAGCCCCCAATATTTTTACCGCTCCACCATGCTCCACCACCACCACACAACCTTCACTACCTAGGCCCGCCCTTTATCCCTCGTCCTTCACTTTCCAAAATCCTATTTTTCAAGAGGATCCTCTTCAATATCCCACATACACTTACTCTCAGCCACCCTCGCTTGAGTCCACACCAAGACAAGATAAAACTCCTAAAGCTCCTGAACAGGATGAGATGGCAAAAAGGATGAGGAGTTTAGAGCAGAGCTTAAAAAATATGCAAGGTTTAAGCGGGCAGAAGAGTGTTTCTTATAATGATCTGTGCATGTTCCCTCACGTGCACCTGCCCATAGGATGCAAAACGCCGAAGTTTGAGAAATATGAAGGGCATGGCGACCTTATTGCTCACCTTAAAAAGTATTGCTACCAATTGCGTGGGGCTGGCGAAAAAGAGGAGTTGTTAATGGCTTACTTCGGAGAAATCTTGGTAGGCATAGCTTCAGAATGGTATATGGATCAGGACATATCTCGATGGCACATTTGGGACGATCTTGCCAGAGAGTTTGTTCGACAATTTTAGTACTACATAGACATTGCGCCAGACAGGAACTCCTTGGAGAATCTAAAGAAGAAATCCTCAGAAAGTTTTTGGGAATATGCAATTAAGTGGCGCGAGAAAGCATCGAGGGTAAAACCTCCAATGGATGAAATGGAAATGGCCACCGTATTTCTTCAGGCCCAGGAAGCCGATTACTTCCAGAACATGATGTCAGCTATGGGCAAACCTTTTGCAGAGGCAATTAAGATCGGTGAAATAGTGGGAAATGGTTTGAAAATGGGTAGAATTTTGAGCCAGTCAGCCATCAGATGAACCTCCCAAGCCATTCAAGGCGGGTGTGGAGGAATGGCTAAAGGAAAGAAGAAACATCTATGGCAGCATCAGGGGCAAGAAGACAGCGTGCTCCCAGACCCATATTTTCTGAAAGAACCCCTCAACATTACTACCCTCATCATGACATGGCTTATCCTCCTCCACTTTTTGTAGTCATGAACGCTCAACCCTTTTCTAGGCCGCAACCACATACCAATAGAAATCAAGCCCCGTTCCCAAGAAATCAGCCTCCCCACCAGAACAACTATAATTTTCGTCCTCCGCAAAATAACTTTCCTCCCCGGGAGCCACATGGAAAACAAAATTTTACCCCAATTGGTGAATCTTATGCTAATCTATTCCCAAAACTTGTCCAAATGGGTCTACTGCAGCCAGTTCCCCAAACGAGGCATAACCCAGCATCACCTACCTTCAGAGCCGGTGTCAGGTGCACTTATCATTCAGGGGCGGAAGGCCATGATACAAATGACTGTTGGACTCTGAAACAAATGGTAGAGAAGTTAATAGAGCAGGGGAAGATAGTGCTGAGGGACGAGAAGGTCCCAAATGTGACCAACAATCCTTTGCCAGCCCACAATAATGGGCCTATGATTTGAATGATCTGTGAGGATAAAGAGTTCGATCCGACATTAAAGTCCATCATTGCTATTGCTGACACAGAAAGAAAGCCAAAGGTTGCCCCAAAGCAAGATAAAGGGGAGAAGAAAAACAAAATCACCAAGACAGAACCAGAAAAGAAAGCTGAAATAAGAATAGAGGCGATACCTCCCAGAGATGGAATTCTCTATGTCCCACGAGGCCGTCAAGAAAAGCAGCTGATTGTGAGCCCTCCAAAGAAATTGGAAGTGAAAAAGGGAACACAAGTGTACGTACCCAAGCAACCCTATGTGGCACTGGGGACAATCAAACCACCTCGGCTGAGTGAGCCAGTGGTTATTGGATGCATACCATAAAAGCCTATGACCAGCCCTACTGCAGTGCCCTAGAATTATCATCAGACGATGGTTACGTTTAAAGGGAAAGAGATCTTAGGAGAGCTTCCAGAAAATGTTCCCACTGAAAAGTATTCAAGCATAGAAGAGGTAAACAATGCTACCAAAAGGCGTTTCCCGTCTAAGAAACCTGTGAGTGGTGAGGAAGCAGAAGTTTTCTTTCAAAAGATGAAAATGGCCGACTATGAGGTGGTTGATCAGTTGCGAAAATGTCCTGAACAAGTGACTTTACTGTCATTACTGTTGAAATCTCCTGAGCATCAAAAGATGTTAATGAAAACTCTGAATGAAGCCTGCGTGCCAGTTGAAACTTTGGTGGAACAACTTGAAAGAATGGCGGAAAGGTTCTTTGCTGTCAATCAAATCTCATTTAGCAAAAATGACTTGCCTCCAGAAGGAGCTACTTACAACAAAGCCTTGAACTTAACCGTAAAATGTGAGGGATATTATGTAAAGTGAGTCACGGTAAACGGAGGCTCGGGTGTCGACATTTGCCCACTCTCCACACTTCAGAGAATGGAAATTGGGACTGGAAGGATTCGTCGTAATAATGTCTGTGTGAGAGCCTTTGACGGCATCAAAAGAGATACCATCGGGGAAATTAACCTAATCTTGACCATTGGACCAATGGACTTCGAGGTGACATTCCAAGTGCTGGATATGGATACGTCTTATAATTTTCTTTTAGGAAGGCCTTGGATCTATGCCGCTGGAGTTGTGCCTTCTACCCTCCACCAAATGGTGAAATTTAAATATGAGGATCAGGAAATTATGGTCCATGGAGAAGATGAACAGTCGATCTATCAGGACCTATCTGTCCCATGCCTAGAAGCGAGGGAGGGTAGTGAGCACATAGTCTACCAAGCATTCGAGGTTGTGGTGGCGGATCAGCATAAAGAAGGAAACCCTTGCCCTCAACCTTTCTTATCCAATGCCTCAATTATGGTGGCCAAGGAAATGATCAGACATGGTTTCAAGCCAGGAAAGGGACTTGGAAAATCTCTGCAAGGAATATCTGAGATGGTGACTCTGCCAACGACCGAAAATTTCTTCGAGATAGGTTTCCATTCTACCCCAGATGATGTAAAGTGGGCAGATGAGAGAAAGAAGGACAGATAGGTTTTGCCAGAACCACTACCACATTTGTATGAAACCTTTGTCAAGTCAAAGTACAGCGAAGAGGAAGATGATGAGGTTTTCACGGCTGAAGAAATTGAGGAAATATGTAGGGCAATGAGAAAAGTACTCTACGAAACCCACACGGTTCAGCCGGGAGAGGGCACTAGCACCGCTGAGGTGTTATACATGGGACCAAGTTCCAAGCTTCAAAATTGGAAGGCGATGCCATTTCTGATCAGGCGGGAGTCCCGGTAAACCTGTCCTGCTACTTTTTCTGCATCTCGAGTTATTCCAGGGTGTAACTCGGATGTTTCTTTTAGTTTCTTGTCTTAAAATTCTCAATGTAAACCCTGTTATCTTCCCAATTCCAAGAAATGAAATCAATATTTCATCATTCATTTTTATCTTTATTCTTTCTAATTTTCTTTATTTTCCTCTTTTATTTCTTCTTTCAGTTATAATAATGCAGCTTTAAATAACATGACATACTTGCGGACTTCATGCCCAGATCCATACACGCTGTCTAATTGTGAAATAATGAGCCAAGAACCAGAGTATGATGAAGAAGAGGCTTTTAGGAAAATAAATCGAGAAGTGGAACAATTTGAGAATAAACCTAAGCCAAATTTGAATGATACTGAGCCGGTTAACTTGGGAACTTCTGAGGAAATCCGGGAAACCAAAATAAGCATTCACACAGATAAAAAAAACCAAGATGAAATAATCCAACTCCTGTTTGAGTTTAAAGATATGTTTACTTGGTCGTATGATGACATGCCAGGGCTGAGTGTTGATCTAGTGGTGCATAAGTTGCCACCTTACCCCGATTGCCCTCCGGTCCAGCAAAAGCAAAAAAAGTTTAAAACGGACATCAGTCAAAATATCAAAGAAGAAATCAGGAAACAGTTGAAAGCGGGGGTAATCCGAGTAGTTCGGTACACTACATGGCTGGCTAATGTAGTCCCAGTTCCAAAGAAATATGGAAAAACCCGGGTGTGCGTAGATTACAGAGATTTTAATAGGGCAAGTCCCAAAGACAATTTCCCTTTGCCCAATATCCACATCCTTATTCATAACTGCGCCAAGCATGAGATACAGTCCTTCGTGGATTGCTACATAGGATATCACCAGGTGTTGATGGATGAGGAAGACGCAGAGAAAATGGCCTTCACCATACCCTGGGGTACATACTGTTACCGTGTTATGCCATTTGGTGTGAAGAATGCTGGAGCAACCTATATGAGGGCCATGACCGCCATCTTCCATGACAAGATGCATCAGGAGATAGAGGTGTATGTGAATGACATAATTATCAAGTCCCGAACTCAGGATGATCACGTTCAAGATTTGAGAAAGTTCTTCGAGCGATTGCGCAAGTATGATCTGAAGCTGAACCCGGCTAAATGTGCATTCGGAGTTCCGTCGGGCAAACTTCTGGGCTTCATAGTCAGCAGGAGAGGTATCGAGTTAGACCCAACAAAGATATATTCTATTCGGGATTTGCCTCTTACGAGAACTAAGAAGGATGTGATGAGGTTGTCGGGAAGATTAAACTATATCAGTCGGTTTATTGCTCAAGTGACTTCCACGTGTGAGCCCATATTCAAGCTATTGAAGAAAGATGCAACAGTCAAGTGGACGGATGAATGTCAAGAAGCCTTCAACAAGATCAAAGAATATTTGTCAAATCCTCCAGTCTTGGTCCCACAAGAGCCGGGGAGACCTCTTTTCTTGTATCTGACGGTATTGGAAAATTCTTTTGGCTGTGTCCTCGGGCAACACGATGTAACTGGGAAGAAAGAACAGGCGATCTACTACTTGAGTAAGAAGTTCACCAGTTATGAAGCAAAATATACTCTGTTGGAGAGAACCTACTGTGCCTTGACTTGGGTCGCTCAGAAGCTAAGACATTATCTGCAAACCTACACCACTTACCACATAACCAGGTTGGCCCCCTTGAAATACATATTCCAGAAACCAATGCCCATAGGGAGATTAGCAAAATGGCAGATTCTGCTCACTAATTAGACATTGTCTATGTCACCCGCACGACGATGAAAGCCCAGGCGTTGGCAGATCATTTGGCTGAAAATCCGGTTGACAAGCAATACCAACCGTTGAGCACTTACTTCCCAGATGAAGAGGTAAATTCAATAAAAGCAATCTCTGAAGACACTCACGCTAGGAAAATGTTCTTCGATGGAGCAGTAAATGCCAGAGGTATGGGAATTGGGGAAATCTTGATCTCGCCTACTGGTCAACATTACCCGGCTACAGCCAGGCTTCGGTTCTTCTGCACGAACAACATCGCTGAGTATGAAGCCTACATAATGGGTATGAACATGGCAATTGACCAAGATGTCGAAGAGTTATTGATTATGGGGGATTCCGATCTGATTATCTGGCAAGCCAGGGGGAGTGGGAGACCCGAGATGTTAAGCTCATTCCTTATCGACAACATGTGGAAGATCTCAGCCAGCGGTTCAAGTCGATCGAATTTGGGTACATTCCTTGGTGTCATAAGGAACTAGCTGGGCCTCACCCAGACAATGCCCACATTGATCCTTTGGAGATTCAAATCAAAGAAAGGCATGGATATTGTAACACGATTGAAGTATAGCCAACCATCCAGCCATGGTATCACGACATTAAAAGGTTTTTGAAAATGCAAGAATACCCTGAGCAAGCTACTGGAGATCAAAACAGAACCATAAGACGGTATGCAAGTGGTTTCTTCTTGAGTGGTGATATCTTGTATACGAGGACCCCGGACCTCAACTTGTTGAGATGTGTTGACGTCGAGGAAGCCGGAAGAATTGTGCATGAGGTACACGCGGGAGTGTGTGGACCTTATATGAATGGGTATGTTTTGGCAAAGAAAATCCTTTGGGCAGGGTATTATTGGATAACTATGGAGGAGGACTGTTTGAGTTTTGTCCGAAAATGCCATCAGTGTCAGGTGCACGGTGATTTGATTCATGCACCTCCAACAGAACTGCATCCTATGTCAACACCTTGGCCATTCGTTGCTTGGGGCATGGACGTCATTGGGATAATCGAGCCAAAAGCCTCAAACAAACATAGATTCATGTTGGTTGCCATTGACTACTTCACGAAGTGGGTTGAAGCCATCAATCTCAAGTCAGTCACCAAGAAAGCTGTGGTAGATGTTGTACACTCTAATATTATTTGCCGCTTTGGAATTCCTGCAACTATTATCACAGACAATGCTGCCAACCTGAATAGTCGATTGATGGAAGAAGTATGCGAACAATTCAAAATAACACATAGAAACTCCACTCCTTACCGGCCCAAAACCAATGGTTTTGTTGAAGCAGCGAATAAGAACATCAAGAAGATTCTGAGAAAGATGATTCAAAGCTCCAGACAATGGCATGAAAAGCTGCATTTTGCATTACTTGGATATCGCACCACGGTGCGCACATCGGTAGGAGAAACCCCATACCTGTTGGTTTATGGAAATGAGGCTGTTATACCCGCAGAGGTAGAAATCCCTTTGTTCCGGATAATCGTTGAAGCAGAGATTGAGGATAGTGAGTGGGTCAAGACTCGCTGGAGCAGTTGTCATTAATTGACGAAAAACGGATGGCTATGGTTTGTCACGGACAGTTGTACAAATAAATAATGGCCCGCGCTTATAACAAGAAAGTGCATCCCAGGAATTTTGAAATGGGCCAACTCGTGTTAAGACACATTCTCCCTCATCATCAGGAAGCAAAAGGAAAATTTGCTCCTAATTGGAAAGGTCCATATATTATCAGAAAGATATTGCCGAGAAGAGCATTGTATCTAGGAGACATCGAAGGAAACGATCCCACAGCAGCAGTCAATGCAGATGCAGTAAAAAGGTACTATGTTTAGGCCCTCTGCGATTATGACTTCTGTGCAATTGAGATGACGAAGGCTTTCCTTCCCGCTATCCAAACACTATCGACCCTTTGCAAACCCATTTGAGCCGGCTACGTTTCTTTTGCTACCCTCTTTGGAACCTGGAAGTACTATCGAAAAAAAATGAAAATGATGAAATTAGAAAGAAAAAAAACAAAAACAAAAACAAAAACAACAACAACAAAGAACAAAATGTTTCCTGAACTACGTCTGACTTGATTCCGAAAGGATACGTAGGCAGCCTCTCTCTGGGGTTCAGTCACACCAAAACAAAAATCCCAATTCCCCAAAAGTGAAACTGGGGCAGATGATAAAATGGCTCGGCCATGAGCCCGCCAAAACGGTTCCAATATTGTAATTCCTTCCAAGATTCTTTTTACCTAGAAACCTTGTCCAAGTCCTTCCGATCAATTGGCAAAGGTGTGGGAGCTGAAAAACATCATGGTTGGAATTTGATGCAATCCAAATTGAGAGAAATAAAACAAGAGAGTCTTATCGGTAAAAATCTACGGGCACCATAGGGCGATGGTGAGTAGAGAAATTGAAAATGAGAGAGTTCGCTTAGTGAAAACTCGTAAAGAGCACTATCGAGCAACGGTGAGAAGAGAAATGAGAGAGGTCGATTGGCGAAAACCCGCAAAGGGCGTTGTCGGCCGAAAAGAAGACATCTCACCACTAAAAGAATCTTGGCAAGGTTCCCTGGTTTTGAAATGTGGATCAATGGGTTTACGAGAAGCTGGAAAGTTTGTGCGGGTGGGGCATCTAGTCCAAGAAGCATGTCATTTCTATTTGAAGCTGGCATGCACTCCCCAGATAAGTCCTTCTTTTCCCCCGAAAGGGACGCTTCTTTTTAAACTCATCTTCTTGCCTTTGTTTACTTTTCTTTGAATCCCTTTCGGTTTAACTCTGATCCAGGGACTATTACAAAAAAAAGGTGGCAGGACTAGTTTTATAGGGCTCCCCCTAGCAAAAGCCAAAGAACAAACTCAGCCTCAGCGGGTGCATCAAGCCAATCCCGAATGGCCATGATTATGGATGCTTTCAAAGCAAGGACATTGGAAAAGGAAAGAAAGTCAAGGACAAAAGTTCTGAGAGTAAAGTAAAGTGAAAAGGCAAAGCCCCACATGGGCAAATTATCATGAAATCATGACAGTTGAGTCCTTTGGTTTGAAAGAGAGAGTAGTCCTCAAAACCAGCAAGCAGCAGAGGTCCTCAACAGAAGCTAGGACGTGATCAAGCAATCAAGGCCACAAAACCAACCACCGTTTCAAACTAACAATTATTTTTTATTTGAAAAATTGAAACAGGTGCAAGCCAGGCAACCACATAAAAGTGGGTGCAGCCAATAGAAAAGAAATGCGCAAGTGCCGAAATAGCTTTGCAGCAAATAATAAATGCAAAAGGGAAGTTTCCTCCAAGTTCTTTCCTGCATCTTATCAGAAAATAATAAAAAAGAGACATAACAAAAGAAGAAAATCCCCCCCAAAAAAAGGGATAGTTTAGGACTCCCAACATCAACCTGTTACTTTCTTAGCCAACATTAGGGCTCCAACCCCTAAGTTGAGCATTTTTCCTTTTTGCCAACATTAGGGCTCCAACCCCTGAGTTGAGCATTTTTCCTTTTAGCCAACATTAGGGCTCCAACCCCTGAGTTGAGCATTTTTTCTTTTAGCCAACATTAGGGCTCCAACCCCTGAGTTGAGCATTTTTCCTTTTAGCCAACATTAGGGCTCCGATCCCTGAGTTGAGAGTTTTTCCTTTTAGCCAACATTAGGGCTCCGACCCCTAAGTTGAGAGTTTTTCCCTTTAGCCAATATTAGGGCTCTGACCCCTGAGTTGAGCGCTTTTCCCTTTTGCCAACATTAGGGCTCCAACCCCCGAGTTGAGCATTTTTCCTTTTAGCCAACATTAGGGCTCCAACCCCCGAGTTGAGGTTTTTCCTTTTAGCCAACATTAGGGCTCCAACCCCTGAGTTGAGCGTTTTTCCTTTTAGCCAACATTAGGGCTCCAACCCCTGAGTTGAGTATTTTTCCTTTTAGCCAACATTAGGGCTCCAACCCCTGAGTTGAGCGTTTTTCCCTTTAGCCAACATTAGGGATCCAACCCCCGAGTTGAGCATTTTTTCCTTTTAGCCAACATTAGGGCTCTAACCCCTCAGCTGTGCGTCTTTCCTTTTTGCCAACATTAGGGCTCCAATTCCTGAGTTGCGCCTTTATAGCAGGGTTCCTTTCCCTAATCCGATCCATCATAGATAAATACAATTCCTGAAAAAAGAAAAAAGAATGAGTTCAGACTTTGTTACAAATAACTCACAAAATATTTCTAGTGAAAACTGGGGCAGAAAATTTAGTTCGTTTGTCTGTTTTGTGCCTGAGCAGGTCTAACATTGGGGCACAAGGGTGCGAGACAACCGACAGAATGAGTCTCAATCCAGAATAAAGAAAAGAAGAAAAGAACAAGAAGAAATGAATTCAAATGTTGAAGTGAGCAAAGGTGCGGATTGCTCAAAATTTGATTGAAGTCACAAGATCCTTCGATCCCGCTTTGATCCCAATGCCGAAGAAAGAAACAACACCTACAACTTGCGAGCATCAAGATTCAGATCGGAGTCCATAGCAGAATTAGCTAAGACTAGAGATCAAGCTTCAAGAGAATTATAGATAGGAATCTTGTAACTCATAGTTGATAGGCATAGCTAGCTTAGCTTTGATTTTCCTTTTGGTGTAATAAGGAGGTCAGTAAGCAGTAGCAGTAGCAACAGCAGTGAAATCATAGCTCCTAGTAGTCCCAGCTACCAAACCTTCTAGAACTACACTAACCTGATTCCTTTAGATCCAAGGATATGTAGGCAACTTCTGAAGTAGGGTTCGGTTAGACGTTTTTCAAAAATGCTTCTCATGGAGTGTCAACCAGGAAAAATCTCTCATAATTACTCATTTATCTTTGCCCGAAAACCATTCGTGTCTCCGAGCAAAGAGGGGCAGCTGTGAGCACGTGATTTTTGCCTCGCTTGAATTATTCCTATAGAATTCTTAAAATTAGAATTTTTCTTTTATTATTTGATTTTTAGGATTTAATTAAGTAATTTTGTGTGTATTTTTATTCGTGTGCATGAGCATTTAGGAGTTAAATTGATATTAAACTAATTGTAGTTTCATTAGGTGGTTTGAATTAATTGTGAGGTTTTAATTTAGTTTTTAAAATAAAAATAAAAAGAGAAGAGCAAAATCAGGCCAGTATTCAAATCAAAATCAGGCCCAAATCCCTCCCCAAAACCGATCTTAGCCCAGGCCCAATAGGTCCCCAACCCGGTCTACTTTCTCCCAGGTGAAACGATGCCGTTTGGATCTAGTACATTGACCTTAACCGTCTATGTTAGCTGATCCAACGGACCAAAACTTGGGGGCCTTTATTATTTAAATGTCGGAAATGCCCTACCCCCCCCAAGCCCGTCTCTCTCTCACCCTACTCTCATCAGAGACGACCTCCACCAGCTCCACCCTAGACCGCCGTCAGAAATTGCCGCACGGTGGCGGAGATCACCCAATCCCCTCCAAATTTACACCACTTGACTGCCTTCCTCTCCTCGTTCCAAATCCATGCCCCATCTCCCTGAAATCTCACCCACACTCCTCGAATTTTCGAAACCCTAGCATCGCCCTCTTCACCCACCAGCGACACCTCCACCAAACAGCCCCAAACTCACACCACTTGAGCACCTTACTCTCCTCTTCCCAAACCCGAGCCCCGTTTCCTCCAAATCCCACCGAAGCCCCTCAAAACTTCAAAACCCTAGCGCCGCCACATTTGCTCCGGTGGCGGCGCCGCCTCTAAATAACTTCAAAACAACACCCCACAATCCCTGTGCACCCCTCATGCCCAATTTGTCATTATTTTCCTTCGAACCTATCCAGAAGTCCTCAAATCTTAAATCCGAGTTCAAGCCTCAATGTTTCAAAAATAGTTTCCGTTGAACCTGGTGGCACGCATCAGCTTCAGCTTTGGTTTCTCATGGTTAAAGGGTTGATTCAGCTTTGTGTGAGTTTGTTGTATCAAATATAATTTCAAGGTTAATTGGTGAGTTTCTAGCCATCTTTGTATCCATTTTTGTTTTGCATTTTTTCTTCTTATTGTTTTTCTCCCTTGCCTTTTCCTTTGAAATTCAACCAGTTATAAATTGTTTCCCATTTTCTGATTTGTTGATTTTGTTAAATTTTATATCTTATTTTCTTTTTATTCTAGTTTTGATTAGTTTAGTTTAGTTAGGTTAAGTTAGATTTGACCAATTAGTTGACTTCCTTGTATAGTTGCGTAAGTGAACCATTTGCTTCAAGATCTTTTTCTGTTTAAACAAGTATAAGTGTCTGAATCATTATAGTTTGTAAGTATTAATGGCATAGTTTAGTTGGCCTTTTTCCGTTACTTCTGGACCCAATTGGAATTACTTGGTTGAATTTGATATGGTCTATTGGGACTCCTGAATTGGGCTAATTTCAAGGTAGGTTTGAAAGCCCAAGGAAAATAGGATAGTTCAATTAGGTTTGGACGATTGGGTCAGCTTAACCCATGAGTTAAAGGTTGACCAGTTATCCAAAGTAGAATTCAGAGTTTTTAGGGGTATTTGGGGTAATTCAATAAAAGGAATCTTGTAATAACTGAAATTGAAAACCCCTAGAACTTTCTATATGGGGTTCCAATTAGAATTTCAGGGATTTAGTGGTCTAACTTGGGAAACAAGCCAATAAATAAGGGACTAACTAGCTAAAATCTGCAATTAAAAAGAGGAACTTAGGGGTAAAACAGAAATCTGAAGGCAGCCCTCGTTTTGGCTATAAAAGGGCATACCCATTGCCTTGTTTCACAAGTTTTTTGAAGTCAAAAGGAGAAGGTTAAAAAAAATCTGGAGAGGTTTTGGAGATCTGAAAATTCATAAACATGTTTCTAGATGCCTAGTGAGATCAAATATTCAAAAAATTCAAAAACAAATAGCCTTAGAAATACTGCAACGTCCTGAAGCTTTCAGGTAGCCAAAAACTCCAAAAAATACTGTTCCATTGAAGTTTTCTTAGGATAATTTCTGTGTTCCAGCTGTTTGATCAAATTTCAGTTTATATAAGGTTAAAATGGTTAGAAGTCCCTGGTAATGCAGTAGCTGAAGCTTCAGAAGTCCCTGGATTGATTTCTGAGTTCAAATTTGGCTATTCATGCTATTGTTGGTTATTTATTGGTGCTGTATCTCTGCAATTAATCACTGGGTTGCTGTGATACCATTTTTGGTTTTGAAACTGGTTTGATTAACTGCTGTGTGTTGCTACTTTAACTGACTTCCTCTTTTCTCACATTTTGCATCAATTTCCAGGTACAAGTTCTGAATCCCTGATAATGTATGCCTGATTTGAGAAATGAAATGGAAGCTTTATGGCTCATTCAACTTGGTTCCTTGCTTGCTGCTCATGTTCTTCTCTGTTTTTTTCTACATTCGTTCATAGTTTATTTAATTAAAATTTGTGTAGTTGAATGTTGTAATTAACTCGGACTGCTTAGACTGATTGTAACTGGACTTTTGGATTGAATTCAGCCTACTATGACTATTTTATCTAGTAGTATTAATTTCAATATAGTTTAATCTCATTTTAAACTGGCTAGCATGGGTGCTAATTTGGAATCAGGTCTAGTTTCATGTTCGATAAATGCTGCAAATGTATTATACAAGTTTAAATGTTGTTCCGGAAATAAGCTCTAGGCTGAGTGTATGTTTATAAGGATATATAATCTAGATACAAACATGAAATTTAGATTTAGAATCAGCATGTAAACTGAATCGAATTGTTCACATTTCTTCTACCAAATTATTAAGTTTCATTAAGTTTCGAATTCAGTGTTTCTATAATCCCATTCAATTCCAGTACCCGATTTGGGCTCGTGTAAGATTCAAAACATACTAGCCTTTGTCTGAATAGGAATTGGGCCTTATGTTTGTTTACAAAGCGGCCTAATTCTGGCTTTAAACTCACTTGGCCTAGTTTATTTGTTACCTGAAATGGTAGGCTGCCCAGGTGATTGGAAATAGGACTGTTTAGGGGCCCAAAACAATAATCAGTTTTCACAGTTGAAGCTATTGTATGCAGTAGCTTCATGGATCCAAATACCAAATATTGGGCCTCTTTTTCAGGCCCGGTAATATAATAACTAGCCTAAGTGCTACCAACCTCGTGAACCAATGTATGTTGCTAATTGTGGACCATTCAGGATACTTCCAAATTAGGCTTATGTTGGGGCCCAATGTTAGACAGCTCCTCACAAAAAGCTGACTAAAATTATCCTTCTTCTTGGGCCAATTTCGAAAATTACCAAGAGGGAACGAGTCGTCCTCCCAAATGTCGAAGCCCGATTTTGCTTTAGATAAAGGGGGCATCGACAACAGTTTGGGCGATTACAAATTTTCCCTATTGAGGCCCTCTTAGGCGTGAAGTATTTTCCTCGAAAATATGACCTCCAAGGGTGATGCCCCCCATTATTCGAGGTTGATTGAAAATAATCCTTGGATACTGTTGAGTTCCCCTTAGGTAGCATATAGTTGTTGCCTCATTAAAAACTTTGCCGTTAAAACCTATTTGGGACAAAATCTGATCTAAGGGAAAAAGAGTGCAATGTATGCTTTAAAACCTAAGGCCTTCGTGTAAAAAGATATCTTCGATCGAACACCTGCAATGACTTAGTTTCAAATCCAAATGGACAATAAAGATACATTCATACCTTAGCAATAGTATTGTTTGAGTAACGATACTTTCCCGTTGTTCAGTGGTTGTTCACCTTCCATTTTTCTGAGTTTGTAAGATTCTTTACTGACAACTCTGAGGACTCAGTACGGTCCTTCCTAATTCGGGCCCAGTTTCCCTTCATTCGGGTCTTGAATATTGAGGGTGACTTTCCATAGAACTAAGTTCCCGATTTTGAAGTGTCGAAGGTTAGCCCTTCTATTGTAGTATATTTTGATCCTCAACTTCTGTGCGGCCATTCGAACAACCACTGCCTCTCATTTTTTTTCTAAGAGATCAGGGCTAGTATTCATAGCCTCGTGATTTGACTCTTCTGATACATGTCGAAACCTGGCGCTGGGTTCTCCGACTTCAACAGGGATGAGGGCCTCGGAGCCATATACTAGAGAGAACGGAGTAGCCCCTGTGCTAGACTTCGATGTTGTTCGATATTCCCAAAGGACCTCAGGTAGAACTTCTCTCCATTTCCCATTTGCATCGTCTAACTTTTTCTTAATGTTTTGGATGATAGTTTTGCTTGTTGACTCGGCCTGTCCATTTCCAGTTGGGTGGTATGGTATCGATAAGATCCTTTTTATTTTGTGCGCTTCGAGGAACTCCGTTACCTTGCTGCCAATGAATTGTTTTCCATTGTCACACACAATCTCAGTAGGTATCCCGAACCGGCATATGATGTGGTCCCGGATGAAGTCAATAACTTCTTTTTCTCCGACCTTCTCAAAGGCCTGTGCTTCCACCCATTTAGAAGAATAATCAGTCATAAAAAGAATAAATTTAGCTTTACCTGGGGCCATTGGTAGAGGGCCGACTATGTCCATTCCCCATTACATGAAAGGCCACGGGGATAGGACCGAGTGGAGTTGTTCTCTGAGCTGATGGATCATTGGTGCAAACCTTTGACATTTTTCACACTTTTTAACAAACTCCTTAATGTCTTTTTCCATGTTATCCCAGTATTACCCTACTCTAATAACTTTGTGAACCAAAGACTCGGCGCGCGGAGTGATTCCTACAAGTACCTTCGTGGATTTATCGTAGAACATAATCGGTATCCCCCGGCCCTAAACATACCGCCAACGGCCTGAAGAACATTCTCCGGTACAATGTTCCATCTTCATCTAATCCAAACCTAGCAGCCTTGGTTCGTAGGACCCTCGATTCTTTATGGTCCAATGGGAGTTTTCCATTCTTCAAATAATCGATATATTTATTCCTCCTGTCCCAAGTCAAACTTGTTGAATTTATCTCGACATGACCCTCTTCAACCACAGACCTCGATAATTGGACGATAGTCCCTGAGACGATATTGTCTTCTTCGACCGAGGATCCCAAATTAGCAAGTGCATCGGCCTCTCTATTTTGTTCTCGAGGCACATGATCTAGAGTCCACTTCTTGAAGCGATGCAAAGTTACCTGTAGCTTACCCAAGTACCGATGCATTCTATCCTCTCAAACTTCAAAACTTTGGTTTACCTGGTCCACCACCAACAGTGAATCGCACTTGGCTTCAATGACTTCTACTCCCAAGCTTTTAGCTAATTCGAGACCTATAATCATGGCCTCATACTCGGCCTCATTATTAGTTAACCTTGAAGTTTTGATAGATTGTCTAATGGTGCCACCTGTAGGTGGGTTTAAGACAATGTCAAGCCCGGACCCTTTCATATTCGAGGTACCATCCGTGAAAAGGGTCCATGCCCCTGATGATGTACCCGATCTTAGCAGGAGCTATTTCTCTACTTCGGGTACGAGGGTCGGCATAAAATCGGCCACAAAATCAGCAAGGATTTGCGACTTGATGGTCGTTCGGGCTTGATACTCGATATTGTACCCACTAAGTTCAACGACCCATTTGGCCAACCTGCCCAATAGCTTGGGCTTATGCAAAATGATTCGAAGGGGGTAAGTTGTTGATACACATATAGGATGATACTAAAAATATGGTTTTAGCTTTGTGGATGTGCTTATCAATGCAAGTGCTAATTTTTTTAAGTGAAGGTATCTAGTTTCAGCATCTCCTAAAGTTCGGCTCACATACTAAATAGGGAATTGCGTACCTGGCTCTTCTCGAACTAGTACACCACTTACCGCTCTCTCAGACACTGCCAAGTGTAGATAAAGTTTTTCAACACCTTTGGGGTGTGAAGCAAAGGTGGGCTCGATAGATATTGCTTCAATTCTTCTAAAGCTTGCTGACATTCCGGGGTCCACGCGAAATCTTTCTTCTATATAAGTAAGGAAAAGAACCTGTGACTTCGATCTGATGACCTCCAAATGAATCGGCCCAGGGCAGTTATTCGTCATATTAGCTTTTGTACGGCCTTCATACTATTCAAGATCGTGATATCCTCAATGGCCTTGATCTTATCGGGGATGATTTTGATACCCCGATTTGACACCATAAAGCCGAGGAACTTACCCAAACCAAATCCAAAAGCACATTTCTCCGGGTTAAGCTTCATGTTGTACTTTCTCAAAAATTTTGAATGTTTCCTGCAAATGAGTCAAATGGTCCTCTGCGCGTAGGGACTTAACCAACATATCATCAATGTAAACTTCCATTGTTTTAACTATTTGTTCTTCGAACATTTTGTTGACTCGTCGTTGATATGTAACTGCCGCATTTTTTAGCTCGAAGGGCATTATGTTGTAACAATAAGTTACAAATTTAGTAACAAACGAAGTCTTTTCCTGGCCCTCCGGGTTCATCTAAATTTTATTGTACCTGGAGTAGGCATCGAGAAAAGTTAGGATCTCGGGGCCGGCCATGGAATCGATCATGCGATCAATGTTGGGCAGTGGGAAAGAGTCTTTTGGGCATGCTTTGTTAAGTCCTTATAGTCTACACACATTCTAAGTTTATTTCCTTTTTTCAGAACTACAACTACATTGGCTAACCATTCGGGGTACTTTACCTCCTGAATAGACCCTATTTTAAGAAGTTTGGTTACCTCGTCCTTTATGAACGCATGTTTCACCTCAGACTGGGGCCTCCTTTTTTGCTTTACCAATTTGAACGTAGGGTCGATGCTTAGCCGATGTATGGTGATTTCCAGTGGAATCCCTGTCATATCTAAATGGGACCAAGCAAAGCAATCCATATTATCAATAAGAAATTGAATGAGTTTTTTCCTGAGTTTGGGGGTTAATCTCTTTTCCAGGTATGCCTTTCTCTTGGGCATGTATTCGATCGATATGACCTGCTCCAGTTCCTCGACAGTTGATTTAGTTGCATCGGACTCTTCTGGAACAATGAAGGTTCGAGGAGTAAGGAAGTCCTCTTCTTCTTCTTCGATTACCTGTTGCTCCGATTCCGTCGAGGCTAGGGGCGATGATTGCTATTTAGCCTCCTGCTTACCTTTGGTGCTCAAATTCTTCGAGGTCGAAGGCTCTGGTATCGGAACTAGTTCCTGGACTACAAACATCTCATTTGCCGTATGTTGCTCTCCATAAACTGTTTTCACTCTCTCCTATGTTAGGAACTTCATTATCTAGTGAAGAGTTGAAGGTACTACCCTCATGTTGTGTATCCATGGTCTCCTGAGGAGCGCATTATACCTCATGTCACCTTTGAGGACATGGAATTTTGTGTCTTATTTGGTTCCAGCTACGTTTATTGGTAGGATTATCTCCACCTTTGTTGTTTCGCTTGCCATATTGAAGCCATTTAGGACCCGATACGCAGGTACAATCTGATCTTGTAGGCCGAGTTGTTCCACGACCCTCGATCTGATTATGTTTGTTGAGCTACTTGGATCCACTAGAACACGCATAACTTGAATTTTATTTAAAAGAATTGAAATTACCCAGGCGTCGTTGTGCGGCTGGGATACGCTTTCTGCTTCCTCGTCACAGAATGATAGGACGTCCTCGGGCACATAGCTCTGAGCTCGTTTTTCACTGGTGATTGATACCTTGGTGCGTCTGAACATAAGTCCTTGTGGGATGTCGACACCGCCAATGATCATGTGGATTACACGTTGTGGTTCTTCTTGCTCATTTTTTCTTGCATCTCTCTCCCTGAAGTGGCTTTTAGCTTGATCATTGAGAAATTCTCGAAGGTGACCCTCGTTGAACAGCCAAACTACCTCCTCCCTTAGCTGCCTGCAGTCTTCGATTCTGTGGCCATGTGTGCCATGATACTTACACATCAAATTTGGATTCCTTTGAGAAAGATCAGTTTGGATATGACTAGGCCACCTGGAATCTTGGATTCTTCCAATATCTGACGCGACCCCTGATACGTCTACACTAAAATTATATTCTGACAATCGAGGTGCCTCCACGGTATCGGTGTGTTTATCGAACCTGCTCTTACTCATGAGTCCCTGAGAGCTTTGACCTCGATCGTTTCTCTGATCGTTCCGAGGTGCATTACGACCCGAACCACTGTTTCTCCGATCAACATACGGCTGATACCATTCTTTGTTTGACCTCAATTCCATGCATGTATCCCTCGAGAGCTTAGCTGCCGACTTGTTAGGATGAACTGAACCCGAAGGGGCTCCCAACTGGTCGTCCTCGACCCTAATTTAACGGTTATGTACACCCGACCACATCACAGTTGGATACTCAATCAGATTTTGCTTTAGTTGTCGAGATGCGATCGAACTCCTTTCATTCAAACCCTACTGCCCGATCATCCGATACCGGTGGTAACTCCATTCACTCCATTTGGAACCTAGACACGAACTCCCTTAACATCTCGTCGTTCCTTTGTTTTATCTTGAAGACGTCCAATTTTCTTGTTGCCACCTTTATGGCTCTGGCATGTGCTTTCACGAAGGTGTCTACTAACATAGCAAATAAATCAACAGAGTTAGGCGGCAAGTTGTGATACTAAATCATAGCTCTCTTTGACAATGTTTTCCCAAATTTTTTTCAACAATACTGATTCGATCTCATCGTCATTCAAGTCATTTCCTTTGATCTCGCAGGTGTATGAAGTAATATGCTCGTTAGGATCGGTTGTCCCATTATACTTGGGTATATCGGGCATGCGAAAAATTTTAGGGATGGGCATTCGAGCCGCACTCTGAGGGAATGGTTTTTGCATGAATATTTTTGCATCTAAACCTTTCAAAACTGGTGGTTTCCCCGGAATCTGGTCAACACGGGAGTTATAAGTCTCCATCTTCTTATCATTGTCCTCAATCTTCTTTTTTATGGACTCGATCATCTTGGTGAGCTCTTCGACCATCCTCAAAATGGTGGGGTAAGTCCTCAAGTCATTTCCGTTCAACTTCTCTGGCGCTGGTTCAGCACGCCGAGTGTTTTCTGGTTCAGCACGCCGAGTGTTTTATCTTGACTCTGAAGTTGGGCGATGGCGATCCGCCGACCTTGCAGCATCGCGAATATCACTTGGAGGCTGACTCCCCATCTCCTATATCTGGTGTTCCTTGGCTCCCAAATCGGGCTTCTCTGTGTACACTACCTTCGGGGTCTGCACCTAAATCCACATCCAAAGCAATGTATGAACTGACATCAACTGGTTCCACAATTCGCACTTCCCAGGGTTTATCGGTGGTACACCGACCCCTAAATTTTTGTTTTTTCCATGAAATCCAAGACCTTCGTTGTCATGAATAGGTGCATTTTGCGAGTTCGTCATGTTTAATCCTGAGGATCAGAAAATCTTGACAAGAAAAAGCGTATGATTTAATTGAATATCAATTAATAATCAAGAAGTATGAGGTAGAAATGATAAAAATAAGTGAATCAAACCAGTGTTGTTTAGCAGTATTGACCTCGGGCTCAGTGACCTCGAGATGGACCAATAACAATAATATAAGAACAGTAAAGAGAAAGACAGTTCCGATGAACAATGAGTCAGAAAAAGTAAGATAGTATATTCTTTGCCGATGATTAGATGTTGTTACAAATGATTGTGGTGCCATTTATACAATAGGGAAATCCTAAATAAGATACATTTCTATTTACAGTAAGGAATATTATTGGTACAACTGTCTAACCACCTAGTACGGAATCGTATTGTTCTATTTTGGGATTTGCACCATGATCTTGGGGACGTGGCAGGAACCTTGCTCATTCTGTTAGAAATCCATAACGGCATTATTTCGAGGTCGAGCGTACTCGGCTTTGGTATTCATCGCACTCCGACCCCAGGCCTTGTATCCTATCTTCGAGCTCGAGTCCGATCCATCAGGCTCGAACTTGACCTTGCCTGAACTCGGGATTAAAATGACCCCTCGAGCTTGTAGATCGAAGGCAGACGATCTTGACCGTATACAGAACCAAGTAAATTGCAGATCATTCATGGTACTTGGATGAAACAGTGTTCTGTGCTAGAAACTATACTAGAATAAAAAAATATTGGGTGATTTTTTTCTGTCTGGCTAAGATTTTGTGGAAAGCGTTCTCCGGTATATAATGAAATTGCCCGAGAATTTCTCCGATATGTTAAAAATTGGTAGTACACCACAGTTAGAGTTTCAATTTTAAGCACTAGTATACAGGGTCCTTCTGAAATCCATATGTTGCAAATTCTTATTGACACGCTTGCCACTCTCATAGAGTTTTAATTGTTGGAGAAATTTTAATGTTTACTCAGACCAACAAACCCTAAGGTTCTATCTGTAGCAGCTTCAAAACTAGAAACTAATTACCCAGGTCCACAATAAGTGACCAATTTGCTTTTGGTAGGCCCATTAAGAAAATAGTAAATTCTATATGAAAATATCTAGTATGACTAAACTACCTTTAATTAACTATTTAATGTGAAGGGTAGAAAAACTTTTAGGGATATGTACATAAGGGTAATTTTGTAAAAATAAATTAAATTTTTTCTTAATTATATAAATGGACACTTATTTTGAACCAAAATAAAAAAATAAATTGGTCACTTATTGTGGACTATATAAATGAACACTTATTTTGAACCAAAATAAAATAAATAAGTTAGTCACTTATCGTGGACCGGAGAGGATACAAAATTTTGAGATTCTATCAGAGGAATCAAAAGCTCGTATTATCTAGAATTAATGCGCACAAAAAAGAAAACGAAAAAGAGAAAAACAAATAATTTGGTACTGAACGATAATGTTAAGGTATAAACTTTGAAGAATTTAGCGACTGGTTTCAACCTATTAACATGCTATTTTTGCAATTACAAAAGCGCAGATTAGTGTTATATTGCCTATACGTGGTGGCAATTATAAATTATTCTCGTCACTTTGATTACCTTGAACCTGTTTCTATGTTAAGAAAAACACTTTAACATATATGCACTGATATTACTCCTAGGGTTAGAATAAACCTTTGAACCCCTTCGTCGCTGCTACTATTATTCTCTCTCTCAAAGAGCTCCTCCATCATGCTCTTGGGGTGATTCGAACTCACAACTTATTGGTTGAAAGTGGAGAGTGCTCACCGCTTGAGCAACATACTCTTTGCCGCTATACTCAATACTAGAATCTTAATTCCTTGTGTATAAAAAAATATCAATATTTAACAAAAATGATTGATATTGCCCTATTTTGCACAGTATATATAATTTATTTGTATGAAAGTTATTCAATTGAATCCCATGCTGGAACCTAGATCAGCCCCTGGGTTAAAGTGAACCAACTACAACAAGTAAATATTACTGTAGACAATAAAACTCGAGTCACAACAATTGTAGTAGTTTATTTCAATATTGTAGATATATTAATATCTATGAACCTCTGATTTTCTTTTCTAAAATTAGATTCAAGGGTCTTTGAATTTGATCTTGAATTTTATATTATTTTAATCCACGTGCTTGATGTTTGATTTAGATTGTGACGTATTTTAATCCAAGGGCTTGCAGCTTGATGTCAAATTTTACGTATTTTGATCTAAGGGCTTGAAAATTGTTCTTGAACCTTTGCCTTGATCTTTTAATCCTTAGAACCCTTGAATACTTGTAGCTTGTAGCAAAATCTACAGCGTTTGATCTATGAGCTTCTTGCTTCTTTTTATGAATTGTGATCCTTTCTCTGAGTTATGAAGACTCCTATTTATAGTTGTGGGAGACAAGAGTGGCGATGGGAACAAAATCTTTTCGACCAATCCGGTTGAAACGTGACAAAATCATATTTGATTGGTAGAACATATCACTTGTAGACGTGACGCAATTTCGCAGGCTTTTTTATTTGACTTGGCATGCATGTTATTTTGACATGTGGCATGATCCTATTGTCTCTTTCATTTGACTTGGTGTGTCATATTATTTGACAGGTAGCATGAGTTTATAGAGGCGGATCCAAGATTTAAATATAGCGGAAGCCACATTTCTTTTATGTCGCATTGACCATAAAGTTTGAGTGTGAGTCTGTATAGATTGGATTCAATTCGGTTCGATCTATTTTTGAGTTCATTCAAATCGGTCTAATACATTTATCGATATTTTCAATATAAAAATCAACTCAATCTTATAAAAAATAAATCAGCACTAGTAAAAATTAGCAATCTTCATTTAATAAAGAATCATGCCTTTCTTATTAAATTTTTTGCTTCACACTGATTATGTAAGAGCATAAGCAAAACAACGTTTTGAAAAGAAATTATACCTTGCAAGCAGTAGGACAATTGCATTTTTTTATATAAAATATACAAGCTAACAGAATTTTAAAAAGAATAACCTTGTAAACTTTTTATTCACATAAGTGCAGAATTTTGAATTAAAGAGCCATGGTTTTTATTTACGGTACTTCGATAATTTTAAATTCTTTTTTTTATGTTTCCCCCTTTTAAAGTCATTGTCAAACAAACAAAAGAAGAAAAGGAAAGGTTGGAAAAAGAAAATTAAAGAGGGGAAAGGATAGAAAGATAAAGGAAGTAGAAAAAGACACAGAAAAAAGGAAAAAAAAAATAAAAGAAAAAGGAAATTGAACAAACGAAAATTTGATTTTCTCATTAAAATCAGACTCGAACCTAAGGCTAAACATAAGAATACCTGTAAAGTCCCGTAAATTCTTTTAATTAATTCCTATTAATTTCGAGATTAAGAATGCGATTCAGTTCAATCCAAATTAAGTGAGATTTCTCGAATAGAATATGTCATTAGATCACTTGAGAATATTGATGATAGGCTATAATTACGTATTTTAGTCGATTATTACACTCTAATTTACTGCACTTTAGTTGAGTTTGCGCTTTAATCGCTAGTGTTTTGCACTAACGGTGTATTTTATGCCTTGTAGGAGTGATTTCGAGCTATATAGATATTATGGAATGAATTCAAGTGATTTGGAGCTTTGAAGCCTGAGTAAAAGCCCAAGGAATTAAGCCGGGATCGTATTCGGGGATCAACGGATGATAAAACAACAAAACGAAGACTAGAGTAGGCATATTGCGCACTGTTTAGTAAACTGCACATAACTTTTTGCTCAGAACTCCATTTTGGCTCCACAATATATGGTTGGAACGCTAACTCAAAGGGCTACAACTTCCATATTTTACGTTTTACCAAATTCCAAACGGTACAGTGTATAACCACGGCAGAACACTGCTGCAGATTCTGAAGGCCACTCTGGCCGCGGTCCTGGCGTAACCGCGGTAGGACCGCGGCAGAAAGCGTAAATTTCAGAGACCAAAGTGCAAAATACGGGATTTTAAGCCTTAAACTCTATATTAAATGAAGGAAGCCGGTCAAAAGAAGAAAAAGACACTACTTTAGGATTAGACAACACCCTTGAAGGCAAGAACACGCGAGGAGCAAGGCGGAGAATTCTTCTACGAGTTTTTCTTTCCTCTTCCTATTTTTCATTGTTGGTTATGACTTTTAGTATTGTAGTTTTACATACTATTATGAATAGCTAATTTATTATCTAGAGTTTTGATAGAACCTTTTGTAGGATAAATTCTTGTTATGTTTTATATAATTGAGCCATACTTTTCTCTATTTGTTCAACTACGTTTATATTGTAGTTGGTTGAAGAGCTCTCAATTAGCTGTGCCTATTTAGTATGCATAACTCGGGAGAAAATGCATATTTAGGTAATTGTTGAACAACACCACTCCCAAAGTATATGCGGGATCAATAACCAAGGGTTTAAAGGCGGAATTAGGGATAACAAAGCCTTAGGTGCGATCTGAAGTGAGCTGTATTAAAAGCCAACTAGCGTAGCTCGGGAGAGTGCGTCTAGTAAATTATCGTAATTACTCGGGAGAGATTTACAGTAATAAGAGTGCTCATGATCGGTAGAGAATACTTAGGTGAAATTATAGAAGATATAGCGGGAAGGATTCCGACAATAGGCGAAATCATAAACTCTAGACCTCCTCTAACCCTCAATATCGTTAGTTGTTAATTTACTATTTTAATTCGTTAGTTAATTAGTTAAACACAAGAATCTAAATATCTATAAGTTAGGAGTTGTTCAAGCTTGTCTTCTTTGGTGAGAGTGAACAGCTGTAGCTAAACCTTAGTTCTCTGTGGGATTCGACTCCGGACTTGTAAACCAGATTATATTTGCAATGACCGCATTGTCCTTTTTATAAGGCATTGTTGGGCGTGATCAAATTTTAGCACCGTTGTCGGGGAACTAACAGTGTAGTTGTAGGTGTACATATTGCTAGGTTTCAAGTTTGAACTTTTATTTTATTATTTGATTTTTTTGTTTTTTTATTTTAATTTTATTTGTTTATTTGAGAAACATGGCATCATAGAATTATGAGAATTTAGATGTTGGTAATTTTACATTTAATCCTCCTTATGAATATTGTCAAGAAAATCACTCAGGGCAAAATTATCAAAATATTCCCGAGAGCGAGTTTTGTGCACCAACTCAATCTTGTGTGTGGAATGTATGTGATATGTGTGGTGGTCAAGATGATCACTTTTACGGTTGTGCTTATATTTCTTACCTTCCCCCAACCCCTTACTTTGATGGTTCTTCTTTTTCTGGTGAAGTTAATAGGAGCAAAGAACCCAGATATGAGGACCTGAAAGAGATCGAGAATATGTTAAAGTGCCTTACAAAACAATACGATGAGATACAACTACGGGTACAAAGGCAAGGGGCAACTATTCACAACTTGGAGGCTCAAGCGAATAAATTAATTGAACCTAGTAAAGCGCAACAAGTTGACATTGTGGATAGTAGCCAATATGAGCAAGAAAGGGCTGTAGAAATTGCCATATTACTGGAGGATTTAAAAAAATACGAGGATGAGCTAGAGGAGGAGGCTAGAGTAGAACACCAACAATCAATTGCACTATATTTTGAGGATGTCGATGTTGTAGGAGAGATACTAGAGTCAACGAAGGATATTGAGGATACATATTTAGTTGACTCTATTGTCATTAGTGTTGAGAATGTAGACAGTCCCAATGTTCATGTAGTTGAGCGCATCGGTCCTCACTCCAAGCATTTTTCCACATTGTGTTTAGATGATGATATGGAAATAGAGTCGTCTGAGCCATTTGAGGAGTCAAGGAATGAGGAACAAAGTTCTTACATTCTGGAATTCTTCTTGCCAGAAAGTCGGGATTACACACCTCATCTAAAGGCCAAGAAGTGCAGAATACTACATTATTTTATTGGGCCAGTCAGATTCGTTCTACCACCCCAGGAGCATGATCATAGAGCAGAATCAAAACTTGGGGTCCGATTCATAAGTTCAAAGTGGAGGCAGAAAGTAATTCACGTCGTGCCGTGACGTTAAATCAAGCGCTTGTTGGGAGACAACCCAACTTTGTTGCTTTTTTTTTTAATTGTATTATTTTTGTAGTGTCAATTTTTTATTTTCTAGGAGCATGGAAAGAAAAGGTATTGGAAGGATTTAACAGCAAACCAAATGGTTGGAACTAAGTGTGAGGTACCCGCACAAAGGACCAAGCTTGGGAGAAGTCTGAGTACCCCATGAGCTATTAACACTACAAGAAATGAGCATATTAGTGGCGACAAGAGTCGCAACCGAAAGTCACAAAGTCGCCACAAAAGGGCTTTAGTGGCGAGTCTGTTATCGTTGAGTATACTAAGTGGCTGATACTTATCCGTGACGACCATAAACAGTCGCCACTAAAGATCTCTTTTTAGCGGCAACTTTGTCGCCACAAATGGTATAGTAAGATCTCTCCCAAAATTGGCTTTGAGAAATAATGTTTGGTGGCGGCTAAGTTCTTCGGTATAGGCATTTAATGGCAACTCTAGCCACCACTAAAAAATATTAATGTAGTGGCAATATTAGTCGTCACAGAAAATCTCACCTTTTGTGTAAACTTGCGTCGCCACTGATGCTATTCGATTTTGATGGCAGCTAAGAATCGCCACCAAAAAATATTTTTGTGGCAGCAAAAGGTCGCCACAGGTAAGCTTCTTTAAAATTGTAATCACTGGAAAAGCAGTTTTTTAATTAAAATTAATACACAATTTTTTTCATATATTTTTGCTAACCACCAAACAATAATACAACCCATTAATATTATGAAATCTGAACAGTAGAATCTTTTCATTGCTAAAAGGACAATGCAACATAAAGTAGTCGATACATTATCATTGTGCGTACAAGCAGCAAAACACATAAACAAAGCAAACTAGTCCAATATCTTCAAAGTACTCCAACATCTTCAAAAACTCCTTGAGCAACTTCATTTCTCCATTGTTGAATATTTCATCCTTGCTATTAAGAAAAATAAAGACACACATTATCAGTATATGCATCATGTAAAAGTAATGCAAACTCTAAGTCGGATACTCACTTGACAGAATATAGTTCAAGGTTCATGCATAGGGACAAATAGAAAACTAAATAACTAATAACTAATTAATTGCAGTTTCTCATTATTAATGAACAAATGGAAAATAAAAAAATTAACTTCTACATCGATAAATAAAAAATAAGGACTAAACATTTGAAAGTATCTAGAGAAGAAAATTATGTTTTCTTAGTTTATTGCAATCCCTTAGACTCAAAGAGAAACTAATTGGTACATAGCACAACATCTATAAACTTATAGTTATATGGAAGAAGCAACAACATAAAACTGATAAATATGCTATGCACCTCATGAAAAAAATACTCAGAATGCTAGGAACTTATAGTACCTTTGATAAAATCCTAGCAAGGAAACTATATCTCTATAACATAATTTCAAGTTCATTACTCATCTTGTCTTCCCTAAACAACTAAAGAATCTTACTTCTATGAGTGTCAAAAATATTATTGGCCACTCATATCCATTAATGTGACCAAAATTCATAATTAATTTTCGACCTCAAAGAAATGATAGGAGTAAGAGTAATGTTTTACTACCTTTAACAATTATTTTTTTTAATTTTTTGGATAGTTTTAACTACTGTCCTACTCATAGACCTCGAAATTGAGAAACAAAAAAACTAAAGAGACTAAGCTCTTCCAACGAGGTCAAACAATAAATACTTGCAAATCTAACCCCTTGAAAAATTACGAGTGGCCGACAACATATTCATCACTCTAGACGTGAACAAAATTCACTCTTTCCCCATTCTTGATTATTTTTCCACACACCCGTCTCTTTCTTTGTTTTGAAAAACAAATCAGAATAGGGTAAGAAATTCCACTTCAGAATATGGCCATGGATAAAGAGAGACTTACTCATTCACTTATATGCCTCCAAGAATCCAGCATCACAAGTAATAGCTCTCATGTAGTCAAGTATTGCCATTTCCATATTTCCTTGCTCATAGTACACACTAGCTAAGTTACATGCAGAGAGGAGATCCAGGTGTTAATGTGTTATTTGGGTGTCCAAACCGCACTGAAGGAAAACAAGAAAATTGTACTGAAGATGAAAACAGTGTCTTTTCATATTGCAATAAATCCTGCGCACAGACATCTTGATTAGGATGTGTGCGGTTTAAATAGTCTCCCAGAGACATGCAACTTTATATATGCATCGTGAAATGAATTTAAGGCATGATTCCACGCTATTTAGCACAAGATATTGAGTCTCGCATGTCTACCATTTCACTACCAAGGCATCTTGAAAGTGAATCATATTCCAAGAATATAATATCTATCTACTAAAACCAGGGCACTCACCAAAAGCCATGGCATAGTCTGGTCGTACTTGGAGCGCACGCTGATAACCCACAATGGCCTACCGAGGCATTCCCAAAGCCTAGAAAATGCAAAGAAGATGCTTGTATTTCTCCATATCCTCGTCCAGGCACTTGAAGCCACTAGACCTAATTAGTACAATGCATAAGGCTTACCTAGTATACATTTCCCAGATTCAGATACGTATCTGAGAAGTTCGATTTTAGTTTGTCGTGATTGCTGTGAGCATCAACCTAAAAGAATCATAGTCAGTAAAGAAAGTACAATTGCAAGACGCACATAACTAATCTTTTATGAAGTTCAATCTTTTAGTACTAAACGTAGATTTAATGCTAAAGCCTGACGGCAACACTGGGCTGCCTCATTCATCCTTCCTTTCCTCATATATGCGCTGGCTATATTTGACCATGCATCCGCAAAATTGGGACGGAGCTGCAACCAGACAATTTAAAATTAAATTATCTAGCATAAACCTGGCAAACCATAAATATATTATAGGAGAAAGCTTAACCACGTAAAAAGGTTTTAGTTAATCAAAGACAATGAAAAGCATAATGCAGAGAAATAAATATTTTTAAAAAATTGCAACTTCTTGAAATAACACCAACTTGAGAGATGAAAGGAATTATAAGCAATAGGCTCCAAGCTAGTACCCAATATAAAAGTAAAGGCAGGGATAATTGTCTAAGAGACATATGTTCCTTTACAAAGTTGTCTATTCAAAATTTCAACTTGCATTCTTCTGCATCATAGATTCATAAGTTATCACATGGTACTAGTTAATTTCTTAAATGAATGATGTTGGTTACTCTATTCCAGATCACATGTAAGCATTTGCTCGTAGTAAGAGACATAATTCTTTACTAGATCAATAATACATATGTTATTAAGATCGATGTACCTTACGTTGTCGAGGGCATGATGTAAAAATATCACATTCGGTCACCTAAATTTGCAGGACTGAAAAAACATATTTGTAAAGAAGCACAAAACAAATTGACCCGGAACTGTGCAATTTTTAAACAAACGGATCAAGCACCAAGTGTTGATGTACTAGTGGTATTGGACACCTGCATAAAAATCAGCTGAAAATGTCAAGACAAGTCGATGAATAAAAACTTACAATCAAAAACAATCATTCACCTATCCTGACATTTACTTGACCACCCAACTTGGATTTTACACCTACCAACCACCCTTCTCCCTCCAATCTATCTCATGTGCGTCTCCATGCTCAGGCCATAGGTGAGGCTTGACTATGCAAAGACTCTCAACCCACATCTCATATAAGGAATAGTAATTGCTACTATTAATTAGGTAGTTGCTTCACAAAATAAAATAATTTCAGTAGTTACATTCAAAAAAAATAAAAGATACTACCTATTAAAAGGTTTAGACAGAAATTTAATTACACAAAACTACTTTTATCCGATAGTCGATGGGGTACCTCGTCTTGTACCAACGGATGGCAAGATTATCGAGACTGATGATGCATTGAATTCTGGTGGCGCTGTTGACATTCCTAAAACATGATGATCAAAGAGGTAATTTCTAGCTCTATCCATTGACAAACAGCTAGGGAGTTCTTAAGCTGATGGAGGATGTTCAAAAAAGTTATGTGAGTTTATCTCAGTTGTACCTCTTTATTATGTCACCCTATTCTTGACTGCAGTCCTAGTTGTAGCGATCTGTACTTTTCAATGAGACTAATAAGAAGTGCTTCTCCTTGCTTAGTAATACCTGAAGGAGGCTAACTTTCTAGTTTTTCCCAAAGCACCACCTCGTTACCGAATTTTAAATTTCTCTTTTTCGTGAGGTAGTTAGTTTTGTGTAAATCACTTTTTGCACTCCAATCATACATGCTTATTACTTGTGAATCTCATTTGCAATAGGTTGTGCTTTTCATATGCGTGAATTGAAACATAGGACTCATAAAGCCTCGCGGTTTATACATTAATCTTAGTATCTTTGCATTTGGAACACAGGGCTTAAACTTCATTTTACTGTCATTAGTTTCTTTTTTAAATTAATAAGCATAATATAAGTGTTTTATAAAGCTCACATATGAATAAGGAAACCTGGTTATACTTGTGCAAACTGGAACATAATTGACGGTGCTTGAACCTTAGAATACTTACAGAACGACACTGGTGGACAGTACCAGTTACTTTCATATGTTGCAGCTTACTGCTCTGCATTTTATCTAGAATTCAAGAGGCTGAATCTAAGCCTTCCAAATTTTCATATACTTTGACATAGGAATTATGCCGAGGGTCTATCGGAAACAGCCTCTCTGCCCCTATCGGGGCAGGGGTAAGATCTGCGTACACATTACTCTCCCCAGACTCCACTATGTGGGATTTTACTAGGTAGTTGTTGTACTTTTATTAGTTTAATTTTAACTTATTAATAATATTCAACATTCAATGATAAAAAAAAAATAAAAAATATACACAACCTAGCAGTAGAAAAAACAGAGAAATCAAATAAAGAAAAAGGAAAACAAGGTTAACATAGAAGTGAGATAAGCAATATAAGCTTTTGCTTCATAGCTTCAGCCGTAGAAACTTTTGTCACCGAAAAAGTCGAAACATTCAACTTTGAACACGACCAAACTGAGTAATAAATACGGACTCAAATACCCAAGATTAACCATTCATATATATAGAGAGATCAAAAAATAAACAGAGAAAAAAATCAATAAACCAACAAAATGTTAGGAAATAGAAAAATCGTTGTTAACTTCTTCAATTTTAGAAATACCTAGGGTTACTTTTGAGAGGAAAATAAGTGAAATGGAGGAATTCTGAGTCTCTGGCGTAGGGAACAAAAAAAAAACAGAAGATGATGTACTTTTTTGTTCATTTTACTTTTTGTTCTTTCTTTGGAGTCTTTTTCTTTTTTTTAATCAAATAAATGTATTAGTGGAGACTAAGTTGCCACAATAGACCTTTTAGAGGTGATAAAATATAAATCGCCACAGAAATTTTTGGAGCCAAATTTTTGGTAAGCGGGAATTTTTTTTTAAGCCTTTTTGTGGCACATATTTATTGCGACCTATGTAAAGTCGCTAATAAAAACGTATATTTTGTAGCGACAAATAAGTTGCCACAAAATGTATATATTTTTTGTGGCGAATTTGGAGAGTCGCCTCCAAATCCCTTATTTTTGTGGCAACAAATTTAGTCGCCACTGAAGATCTCATTTCTTGTAGTGTAATGCTTCGGCCTTTGGCCTACCGGGGAGTTTCTTTTACCCTCTTATTAGTATGGTGTGCATTGGTGACAATGCACAATTTTAAGTGTGGGGTGAGGAGATTGTCTGGGCGACTTTCTATGTTATTTTAGTTGTGTTAGTTTAATTGAATAATTTATTTATTTTTTTTTATCGGACCTTAGCCCTCAAGAAACCCGTCGACAAGTATCCATCGTTGGGCCAAGTCGGTGACGTCTAAGCTACATACAGAATAACACATATATAGACTAACCCAAGTTTCCCACCCCACACACAAAGAGTATGGCATGTCCTCATGTCATAAAACAATTAAAGTGTAGAAGGGTAAGAGAACTTCCCTGGTCATCAGTCGGAGTCAGAGACGGTGTTGGGATCCACGTTACAGGCCCTCCCTATAGCACAAAACCAAGCCATCACCCGGTTCTCAGACCTGGCCTGCCGTCTAGACATGGCATCCAAACGAACATGCAGGCTATCTACCGAGGTACGAAGTTCTGCCACTTCTTCCTCCACAGAAGGAAACAAGGGTCGGCTGGAGTTTGATCTAGAGAACTCCACCCCAGTTTGGGGTTGCCGTGAGGATCCAGCTGCATCATAAGACCTCCTGGGTGGTGTCATGGGTGCTGGGTCGTCATCATCATCGTCCAGCTCAATGGGCGTAGGTGCATCTCTGCCCACTTTGATCTTTGACTCTCTGAAAGTTGTTTTTGGGGGGTAAAGTGCCATCCGTAGGACTGACTGGGACATCAGCCAGCAGACATAACCTCGTCACAAGTGAGGGGAAGTGAAACCTCTTAGTCATCAGAGGCGACCGGAGGATCATTTCATCTCTAATAATTTTAGCAACATCAACATCCTTCCTGGTCACGAAGCACCAAACCAATAGAGCCCGTAAGCTGTTCACATCTATTGTGTTGCCCGTGGGCAATAACCTGCCACAAATCATGGTGAACCAGAACTTAGTTTCCCATGTGAATGACTTGGAATGCAGGGTCATGTTTTCCTGTATCCAAACTGGCCATCCCCCTGAGCATATGGACTCAATCAGAGTGTCCCAATCGACCCCTAGAGAATTGTGGTAATAATCATTGTCACCAGTGAATGGAGGCAGCTGCAGGACCTGGCGAATTTTCAGTACTAAGGCATCTACTACTTTGCCCCGCACAACCACAGAACGGCACATATGTTCCGAGCAGTTCGCATAGAACTCCCGGACTATCATTGGGTTTTCCGTTTCAGGTTCATCGAACAAGAACTCCATCCCCCTCCGGCGGATTTTCTCGTACATGTCCGGTTTTTCGACACGGAGAGCAGCCCTGTCAATACCAATCTCCGGGACAAAGCTTTTTGTGGATTTCGCATGAAACCTGTCCAGGGCCTCCTCGGACGTGAACCGGGTGGCATCATAAGTCGGCACGTCGGAAGTGCTTTATGAGTTCCTACGCTTCTTTCGGGCCATAGTACCTGCAATCAATTCATCATAACGATCAGGGGCACCCAAACATGTGCCAGTCGGATGGATACTCAGACTTCGCCACCCGCTGGCACCAAACAGTTACCTTTTTTTTTAAGCATGGCCAGTATAACTATCTAGTAAGGTGCCCAAAGTGGACAAAATTTAATATTGACCCCACAACATTTATCAATGATACAATTTCGTCGTATAAGACCCCCCCGCAAGCTCCCACTAATTAATTCCAGTTAAGTACTATCATTACCCACCTACACAAAAATTATCAACTAGGAATACACTCTCACATCTACTCAAATCAACCCCAAACGCTATCTACAACACCAAACTTGGAGTCTAAACTCCCATTGCGACCAAAATCAAAAATTCTATACAATAATCACTACATAATGCACAGTACATACAATACAATGAAAAGTAGAACAACTTACTTGAGGATTACTGCAGAGTCTTGGGAAAAAATTTGGGGGGTTGTCGATGGGTAAGGAGGTGGGGCATTTTTGGGAGGGGGTTTGTGGATGGGTAGGGTTTGGATGGAGAAGGGAGTAAGAAGAAGGAGTAATGGGGGTTTTGGGTTATGGGAAGAAGAAGAAGGAAGAGAGAGTGGGTTTTTGGGAAGAAGAAGAAGAAGTTTTTGGGAAGAATAAGAATGGAGAAAAATGGGAGAAAAGATGAAAGAGTTTGAGAGAAAAGAAGGAAAAGGGGCGGTTGGTAATGGGTGGGGTGGGATTAGGTTAGGGTAATTAAAGGAGGGAAAAATAGTAGAAAATAAAATAAAAAATCTGCAAATCATATCTGGGCCTGGCCCGACCTACCGCGGTCACACCGCGGTTATGCCGTGACTGCGGTGGACCAACTTCAGAGAGGGTCTCTGACCGCGGTTACACTGCGACCGTGGTGAACCAACTTCAGAGAGGGTCTCTGACCGCGGTCCCACCGCGACCGCAGTGAGCCTATTCCTGGATGCCAATTTCGAGGTTCTTTTCATTGTTTTTCCCCTTAGGCAATATTTTTACCTCTTTTAATTCCTACCTTACCCATGTTATGCCCAGGATCGTGATGCATAGTCCTCCGCACTAACCTGCATATATACAACATGTTAGAAATTCTACTATCGTAGGTTGCCTCCCATGAAGCGCCTGGTTTAAAGTCGCGATACGACGCAGCACGAGCGCAAGATTCGCTCAACCTCTTTTTTTTTATATATGACATTACATACTACACTTACAACACATTCGTGGGTTGCCTCCCACGCAGCACCTGATTTAACGTCGCGACACGACGCACGTGAGCGCATTTAAGGCTCGCTCAACCTTTGGGGTTCAGTCAGGTGGATCTCAGACCCTTCCTTTGGTTCGTTCATGCCCACATATAGTTTTAATATATGCCCATTGACTCTAAATGTATGAGAGTCTTTCTCAGCGGTGATCTCTACAGCACCTGAAGGGAATACTTCAACCACTCGAAACGGTTCAGACCATCTTGACTTAAGGTTACCAGGGAATAGCTGCAATCTTGAGTTATAGAGCAATACCATGTCCCTGGGTTTGAAATGTCGCTCAACAATGTTCTGGTCGTGTAACCTCTTCATTCTTTCCTTGTACAATCTTGTGCTCTCAAAAGCAAGATGTTTGAACTCGTCAAGCTCATGCAACTAAGTGATTCTAGTTGTGCCTGCAGCTTCAATATCTAAGTTCAACTACTTCAATGCCCATTACGCTTTATGTTCAAGTTCCACTGGCAGGTGACAGGCCTTTCCAAACACCAACTTATATGGTGACATACCAATTGGTGTTTTAAACGCAGTCCTGTAGGCCCAGAGTGCATCATTTAGCTTTCTCGCCCAATCAGTTCTTGTGGCGTTTACAGTCTTGGTTAACACACTCTTTATCTCTCTATTGGATACCTCAACATGCCCACTAGTTTGCGGGTGATACGGGGTAGACACCTTGTGGCGTACATCATACTTTGCAAGCAACTTTTCGAAGGCTCTATTACAGAAGTGAGTGCCCCCGTCACTGATAATCGCTCGTGGTGTCCCAAATCGGGTGAATATGTTCTTTTTCAAAAATCCCACCGCCACTCTTGCATCATTAGTAGGCAACGCAGTAGCTTCTACCCACTTGGACACGTAATCCACAACAACAAGTATGTATTTATTGCCAAAGGAACTGACGAAGGGACCCATGAAGTCAATCCCCCAGACATCAAACACTTCCACCTCTTGAATCGGGTTCATGGGCATCTCGTGGCGACGAGAAATGTTCCCAGTCCACTGACATTCATTGCAGCCCTTCACCCATAGGTGCACATCTCTAAATACTGTTGGCCAAAAGAATCCGGCCTCAAGCACTTTTGGAGTTGTCCTGACCCCTCCAAAATATCCTTCATATGCCGATGCGTGACAAGCCTGCAAAATAGAAGATTGTTCTATCTCGGGGACACACCTCCGGATCATATTGTCAACACATATTCTAAACAGATAAGGCTCATCCTAATAATACATGCGGCTATCACGATAAAACTTTTTCTTTGGACAGATGAAAGGTCATCGGGAACTATAGCATTGGCCAGGTAATTAGCAAAGTCTGCATACCGTGGCGCTTCCTCAAGATTAGTAGCGAGCAACTGCTCGTCTGGAAAGGTTTCCAGGATCTCTTCGACCTCGATTGATTTTTTAGCTCTTTCAAGTCGTGATAGATGATCAGCGACTTGATTTTCTATGCCCTTATGGTCACGAATTTCGAGGTCGAATTCTTGCAACAGCAGCACCCAACGAATCAGGCCCGGCTTAAACTCCTTCTTCTCAATTAGGTACCTGAGAGTTGCGTGGTCAATATATAAATTACCTTGGAACCAATCAGATATGATCGGAACTTGTCAAAAGCAAACACCACTGCCAATATCTCCTTCTCAGTCACAGTGTAATTCAGCTGGGCTCCACTCAGTGTTCTACTAGCATAGTATATTAGATGCATCAGCTTGTCTTTCCGCTGTCCCAGCACTGCCCCCACTGCGTAGTCACTAACGTCACACATGAGTTCGAATGGTTTCTCCCAGTCGGGGGCAACTATGATAGGTGTTATGACTAGCCTCTTTTTTAGCTCCTCAAATGCTACCCTGCAATCATCAGAGAACAAGAAAGGGTGATCTTTTTCTAACAACTTATAGAGAGGGTTGGCAATTTTAGAGAAGTCTTTTATGAATCGCCGATAGAAACTGGCATGCCCGAGGAAGCTTCTGATTGCTTTGACTGAAGTTGGAGGAGGTAGTTTTGCTATCACATCTACCTTAGCACGATCCGCCTCAATTCCTTTGCTTGACACCCGATGTCCCAAGACTATGCCCTCTTGTACCATAAAGTGGCACTTTTCCCAATTCAGAACCAGGTTAGTCTCGATACACCGTTTCAGCGCACGATCTAAATTTATCAAACATTCATCAAATGAGTTCCCCACCACTGAGAAGTCATCCATGAACACCTCCATTATATCCTCTACCATGTCAGTGAATATGGACATCATGTACCGTTGGAATGTGGCGGGTGCATTGCATAGGCCAAATGGCATCCTTCTAAAGGCATAAATGCCATACGGGCAAGTGAACGAGGTTTTCTCTCTGTCCCCCGGTGCAATGGAGATCTGATTGTACCCTGAGTACCCATCCAGAAAATAGAAATGTGACATCCCTGCCAATCTGTCTAACATCTAATAAATGAAGGGAAGTGGGAAGTGGTCTTTCCGGGTGGCTAGATTTAACTTTCGATAGTCCATACAAATTCTCCAGCCCGTGACGGTTCTTGTAGAGATCAATTCATTGTTATCATTCTTAACTACCGTCATGCCACCCTTTTTAGGAACACATTGAACTAGGCTAAACCAGTTGCTGTCAGAGATTGGGAAAATAATTCCTGCATCTAACCACTTGATCACTTATTTTTTCACCACTTCCTTCATATTGCGGTTCAGCCATCTTTGGTGTTCCCTGGAAGGTTTGTGTCCCTCTTCCAGTAGAATTTTTTGCATACAGTAGGAGGGGTTAATCCCCTTTATGTCTGCCATGGTCCACCCAATGGCAGTCTTGCACTCCTTAAGTACCTGCAATAGTTGTTGAGCCTGCACATCTACCAAACTAGATGAGATAATAACAGGTAATGCGGAGTTAGGTCCAAGAAATTCATACCTGAGATGGGCGGGCAATGGCTTTAATTCCATCTTTGGTGGTTATTCGATGAATGGCTTGGCTGGATGAGTTTCTCAATTTTCCAAGTGCAAGGGCTCAAACTCTAGGGTTCTATCCCAGAACCCTCTACCCTCTAACGCCAACACCCATTCCGCCAGATCCTCTCCATTTACCTCATCCAAATTCATTAGGCATGCAGCAAGGGGGTCCTTAATAGTCAGCCTTTCATCATCAGTCTCTACAATTACATCCACGACATCAATAAGAGAGCAATTGGCGAATTCACTTGGTCGCCTCATAAATTTCTGCACAATGAATGTTATTTCTTCATCGTTTGGTCTCATCTTGAGCTCCCCAGTCTCAAAATCAATTAGAGCTCTCCCCGTGGCCAGGAACGGTCTTCCAAAATTATGGGAATATCTTCATCCACCTTACAGTCTAGGATCACAAAATCTGCAGGGAACACAAATTTCCCTACCTGAATCAGCACATTGTCTAGGATTCCAGAGGGTCGTTTCACAGTCCTGTCAGCCAGCTGCAACAACATAGAGGTGGGTCTAGCTCTTCCAAAGCCCAACCTCTTATAAATTGCTAGGGGCATAAGATTGATGTTGGCCCCTAGATCACACAGTCCCTTAGCAAAAGCAAAATTACCAATAGTGCATGGAATTGTAAAGCTCCCTGGATCAGACAGCTTTTTCGCAATTGGTCTAGTCACCACTGCACTACAGGTCTGAGTAAGAGTAACTGTGGCCAAATCTTGGAAATCAAACTTTCGGGACATCAAGTCCTTCATCATTTTTCCATACCCAGGAATCTCCTTCAAAGCTTCAATCAATGGTATATTTACCTGGATTTGCTTCAGCATGTCAAAGAACTTCTTGTATTGCTCCTCCTTTTTGTACTTAGCCAACATCTGGGGGAAGGGCGCAGGAGATCTCTTCTTCCCAATCAATTGGGACTGATCTTTATCAGCTGCTACATCAACTACTAGCTCCTTTCTCGGTCTCATTCTGAATGCTATTTTCTTCTTGAGCAGACTGGACTGTCACCTCTGTCAGTTTCATTGATTCATCTAGCTCGATGTGCACTGGTATGAGTGTCTCAGCCTGTCCAGCTTCTCGAGCCCTTTCTTGATCTACATCCAGATCTCTGTCATTACGTAGACTAACCGCCATCAGCTGCTTTGGTCCCTGATCTTTTGGATTTATCTGGGTGTCTGCAAGCAGTGTCCCATGAGGACGATTGTTCAGAGACATCGAAATATGGCCTACCTGTACCTCAATATTTTTTATTGCTGCATCATGTGCATCGACTCTCTTATTATTTTTTTCATTAGACCCAATAACCTGTTGCATCATTGCTTCATGTCTAGAAAACCCATCTTCCTGCCTTCCACCATGCTGCTGCTGAGGTGGGTGATACCCCTGCTGTTGATTCTGATTATTGTATCCCTGTGGTCGTGGGTAAGGTGCCATATTTTGGGGGGTCTCATACCTCCCATGTTCCCAGTTTTGAACAGTGGCTGTGCTGGCCTGTACTGCTGATTTTGTTGACCCCAATTCTGACCACCCTGTCTCTAGCCGCCATAATTAGACACATAGTTCATGTCTTCAGAGTAGTGATGATGATCGTGTTCTGCATTCCACTGATTAGCAACTGGCTGACTAATGCAAGATGCACACAAGCCCCCATTAGTAGTATCGACAATATGTACTTGCTATTTCTGCCCTGACTCTTCCACCTTTTTGGTGAGTATGCTCATCTGTGTCAATAAGGTCGCCATATTTTCAGCCATAGGTTGGATCTAGAGGCACTGAGTGCACCACTGGAGTGATAGGTGCATTTCTGGTTATCCATATCGAATTCTGTGCCATCTTGTCAAGCAGACTCTGGCCCTCTCTCCATGTTTTGCTCAAGAATGCCCCACCAACTGAAGCATCAATAATATTCTTTATGCTATCTGACAATCCCATGTAGAACCGCTGCCCCAACATTAGATCTGGAACACCATGGTATGGACATATGACCAGCATCCCTTTAAAATGCTCCCATGTTTCATGCAAGGTTTCCATCGATCTCTGTTTAAAGCTCAAAATCTCATCAATTTGTTGAGCAGTCTTGTTGGGTGGATGGAACTTGTTGTGGAATTGCTTGACTAGTTCATCCCACGTTGATATAGAATTTATGGGGAGTGAATTCAGCCAGGTCTGGGCAGCTCCTGTCACTGAGAATGGAAACAATAACAACTTGATTGCTTCCGAAGTTACATTGGGTTGCCTTTGGGTTTTGCATATAGAGAAGAAATTTTTCAAGTGTTGCTGAGGATCTTCAACTTGTGACCCTGAAAATAGTCCATTATTCTGCAACAAGTGCAGCATGTTATTTGTGATTTGGAATGACTCAGCCTGTATCTGCGGGACTACTATCACTGTGGATAGATTCTCGGCTGTGGGTTGTACCTAGTCATAGAGAGCAGCCTCTGGCACTATTGGTACTGCTGGGTTTTCCTAGTTATCTCCCATGGTTGTTTCGAATTGTGCAGTTGTTGGTTGTTGTTTGTTTTTCCGGTTAGCCCGATTCAAAGCCCTGAAAACTTTCTCGGGATCTGATAATGCTTCAAATACTTCACCAGATCTCGATGATTTTCTAGGCATGCACCTGTGCAACCCAGTCATTAACGTTAAAATTTCAATTTAAAAATTGGGTATAGATAAAACAGACTACACTAAGAATTTTTGTACATCTTTCAATTGTAATTGATAACACCGTTAATTCCCCGGCAACGACGCCAAAATTTGATCACGCCCAACTATGCCTTATAAAAGGACACGCGGATGTTGTAAATATAACCTGGGTATTTAAGCCCAGAGTCGAATCCACAGAGAATTAACCTATCAATTACCTTTGTTGGAATCACTAAATTCTTTATAATCAACTTCGCCAAACATTGTAAA
>MU748078.1:0-17128 GCA_026770625.1 Nicotiana glauca | reverse complement strand
GTGTCACGTGACACCGCTTCGTCGAAAATCTTTACTAATTATTTATATATAATTCAAATGAAAAAATAGGAAAAACGGTAATATCAAATAAGTGACACCACTTGTTACAAAAAGTTTTCTAGCTTATCTGGTCAAAACTTGAAGATTTCTCAGCAGGGACTTGAGTTCGAACCTCTATAGCCTCATTCTTTGTTTTTAATACTTTTGTACTACTTTACTACCACAATACATTTTATAAATTGAAGGATGCTTGTACATTGTATTATTTTTTTTTCTTGAATGTTTTTTTAAATATGATATTATTACAATATTTTTTTTATTTGTTCACGTCTAAAATAGTGACACCGCTTAAAAATTTTCTGCGTACGCCACTGCATAATATAAATATAATAAATTTATATTAAATAGTAGATATTAACTCATAACTTTAAAAATTTAATAAGTTTAGTATTAAAATTTATATATATTATATTTATAAAGTTAAAATCTTAAATTCGCCTGTGACTACGTTATGATGATTAGGAAGGTGAAGTACCTCAAGTTTGGACATGAGTTCGGGAGCAGTGGGGGCAGAAACAATAATGTGATGGGCAGAGGGCGTGATGAAACCTTCTGCCACTGCTTTGTCTATGAAACACAAGAGTGAGTTGTAGTAGCCTTCCACATTTAGCAGACCTACCTGCACGTAGTAACAACCAATAACTTTCTATTAGGGTGGAGTTATGATAGCAAATGGGCGGATTGGGCTGATTTTGAGCGGTCAAAATAGATTAAGTCAATAAATAAGCTTGTTATTGACTCACTCAAAAGTTACTGAGATGGATTGGATCAAGATGAGTTAATATTTGAGTCATAGACCGACCCGCACAATCCTTATCAAGATGTAATTAATGTGTGCTATTTTCTTATAAATCGTTTAATTATCAAATAAGATTTTTTTTTCTTTTGATAAGGTCATCTATAACATCAAATAATAAAAGTATTTTAAAGATGTTTTAGTCAAATTACCATGGATCAATTCGGGCTAAAAACCAACCCAATTTTAAATGGATTGAGTTCAACAAAGGGTTAAACGGGTCAAATGAGTTTGGGTCACGTTGAATCTAATTGAACATGACATTGTTTTTGGCTTCCTATGTATATATCCCAACAAAAAAGAGTTACGTGTGATAATATTAATTACACTCGTTTTAGATTAATATTCCTTTTAGAGGTTTGATTCTAAATTCTAAGTTTGCATTTTGCTCAGATTTAATAGTCTGTTTGGCCAAGCTGTAAAAACCAGTGTATTTTAAGAAGTGTTTTGTCTCAAAAGTACTTTTGATGAGAAACAGTTTGTGTTTGACTAGTTAATTTGAAAAGCCCTCTTGAGTAGCAATTAGTGTTTGACCAAGCTTTAAAAAATTGATTCTAATAGCCCGTTTGCCCAGGCTTCTAAAATAGCTTATTTTGAAAAGTACTTTTTTCAAAAGTACTTTTGGTGAGAAGTAGTTTGTGTTTGACTAATTAATTTAAAAATTACTTTTGAGTAGTAATTAGTGTTTGGCCAAACTTTTGAAAACTGTTTCTAAGTGTAATTTTCTCACAAGTGCTTCTCAGAAAAGTATTCTTGGAGAGAAGCTACTTTTTTCTGCTCCTCCAAAAACTGCTTCTGCTTCTCCTCAAAAGCACTTTTTTTCCATCCAAAATCTTGGCCAAACACATCATTTTTGGCCAAAAGTATTTTTGGCAAAAAAAATTACTTTTGGCCAAAAAAAAACCTTGGTCAAACAGGCTATAAGTATATTTTTCTCAAAAGTACTTTTCAAAAAGTATTTTTGGAAAGAATTTACTTTTTTCTGCTTCTCCAAAGTTGTTTCTGCTTCTACCCAAAAGCACTTTTTCCTTCTAAAAGCTTGGCCAAGCACCTTAATCTTAAAAAAAAGCCACTTTTGATAGAAAAAAAAAAGTATTTTTGCCTAAAAAAGAGCAGCTAGCTTCAACTTTTATTGGCATAACAAAAATCAAGTCCTACTAGTACTGTATTAAAAAGAAAGAAAGACTTTATGATGTAACATAAGTCATAAATATTAATACGACTATAAATTATATGAGTTGCCGGGTTTTAATGTCACATTATTATCAATTGAAGAAAAAGAAAAGGATAAGTGTATGATTAAGATAGTACTGGCTTATCATGAATGCCCAACTGTGCCCAAGTGATGACCTCTAAGAGTTCCTCCAATGTTCCATAGCCACCTGCAATCACAACAAGAAATAAGGAGATTAGCATTAATGAGTTGTTCCCCAATTAGTAAACTAACTTGAAGAAGTTAATTAATCACTGTAACTGACAAGGCAGTAATTGACTAGTTCCACAGTTGTCAATATCGGGGTTATCCACTTAAGAAATTGATTGCTACGAAAGCAACTACTTCTTCCGTTTCAAATGATGTGTCATGATTCTCTTAAAGAAAAAATATTTTGACTGCTTTACTCTTATTTATGTCTTACTAATATCTAGGACCCTTTTGCCTACAGATTTTACCAAATATATTTGGGTTTTTTCTGGTAAATATATGTTTGACCATAAATTTTATCTATATTTTGACAAATTCCCCGAATCCAACCCAAAATTTATCTGAAATTAATTTTTTTTTTTGTTTTTCCTTTATTTACTATTTTCTTTCCAAATGAAAGAAAAAATAACCAATGTCTTCTTCCCTAACCCACACCCAAGTGTTCCCCCCTCGTCTTCTTCCCCAACCTCCATCCTAGTTTAGTTTACTCCGCTCATGTTTCGTCTTTCCAACCAACCCCCATGAATAAGAAGAAAAAAGAAAAAGAAGAAGAAAAGAGGAGCTATTGGGTCTTGTAAAAAACACCATTATTGACCTTTTGAAAAAGTTTGAAAATTTAATTGGGTCTTGTTGATTTTGGTATTCCATGACCTATTTGAATATGTAATTATTGTTGAATAAAAATTTACTTAGGTGATTAATTTTGATAAAATTCAAAAAACTCCATTAAGAAGTTTGAAGCTTTGGGTTTGAGCTTGAATCTTAAATTTGAATAAGGATTTGTGATGAATATTGTTAAAACATGTTAAAAACGGGCAAAGAGTTGAATGGAAGAAGGTGATTGTAGTGGAAGGGTTGGTGGTACTATGTTGGTGGCGGAGAAGATGATGGGGTTGGGGAGATGAGGAGGGGGTGGGTTTTATCTTTTCTGTATCTTTTTCTATGGGAAGATGAGCAGAGGGGGTGGAGATGGGGGGGAGAGGGTTTTTTCAATTTTTTTTTTCTTTCTTTTTTCGATTTATGACACGTGTCAGATGCTGATTGGCGCGTACAATAACAATCTTTATGCAGATGTGGTCAAACACCGAAGTGGTGTGTAATTGACACACCTTTAAAAGTTTTGGTGTGTAATATGATTCTCGTATTTAACAAGTGTGTAAGCGGGATTTGGGGACAAGGTCGATGGGTAAAGTATGTATTTTGCCTTTTAAAAATTATCACAAACTTTTGTATTTTATAAAAAAGCCCATAATTTATAATTTGTAACAATATTGCTTCACTCGGTCATCTGATAATATATTATGTAATTTACTATAAATATGATAATTTTGCATCAAATTTATTTATGTCAGGACTATGGCTGCGATAATATAATGAATGTTATTGATAAATATAATATTGGGTATTTGTTGTAGTTCTTAGAGTTTGTGGGTATAAGTCATGTTTATAACAATAACAATAACAAAAACAACCTAGTATAATCTCACTTAGTGGGGTCTGGGGAGGGTAGTGTGTACGCAGACCTTACACCAACCTTAGGGTAGAGAGGCTGTTTCCAAATAGACCATCACTTATGTTTAATAACACATTTTCATCTTCAAACCAAACTTCACCAAAATCAGATTTTTCAAACAAATTTCGGAATCTATGGCCAAACCCTAGCTTAATCTTTCTTCATTGATATTTGAATAAAGTTATCCATGACGATAATTATTACTAAGGGTAAAAAAAAAAATTAATTTTATCTTGAACTTCTAAAAATGACAAATAATTTGAGACAACTATTTTTAGTAACCACGACTGATAATATGAACCGAGGGAGTAATAATAAAAAATCGGATCATTATTTTATTTTTATTATTATTTTCTAATCCAGATCCATAAAGTATAAAGTGGAGCATTTTTGTGCGGATTGAAGTATATGTACAATACTATATCAGATTATATGTACAATAATGTAAAAATTATTTACATTATCAGTATAGTTTAACCTGGATATATTATGTCAGTTACAATTGTCATCAGGCTAAAAATGATGCTTATTGTAAAACTTATTTGTGATTATCTCATAAATAATTTAAATGTATAGTGTTTCATACTATACAATTTTTTTTAATAGCGTTACCTGGCAAAGCTATGAATGCATCAGCTTGCCTAGCCATTTCAGCCTTTCTTTGGTGCATACCAGAAACAGCCCTCACTTCTCCAATTTTCTCTCCAGTAATCTGTACAAAATGATGGTGTTAAACACACTTAAGTAAAGTCAAATATGAGCAGTTAATAATAAAGGCAACAGTAACAGAAAATAAGTATTCTTTTCTTTTGCTAAAGTAGACGAGATCAAGCATGAATCGATCTTTTTTATTCAATGTAGATCGACTAGATTCCCTTGTAATTGATCTGTGCGATATCGAGTATGCTAAAGCGAATTAATCTCGTACAGTCATAATCAAATCTCTTAATCTTTTCCTTTTCTCCTGTCGTTAACTCTCGAAAGTTTTGCAAGGCTCTCAAAAGGTCTAAGTGTCAAAAACTTTCGTAATCGTTCCAACCGGTCAGTCCGATCTGGCTTTCCTGCGTCTCTCTTCTCTAGTCGTCTAGTATCATACTCTTATTCAGATTATAAAATATAGTATATTTTGGTCTACTGAACTAGTAAGAGACAACAACAACAACCCAGTATAATTTCACTTAGCGGGGTCTTGGGAGGGTAGTGTGCGCAGACCTTACCCCTACCTTGGGATAGAGAGGCTGTTTCCAAATACACCCCCGGCATCCTTTCCTCCAAGAATTTCCCACCTTGCTCTTGGGGAGACTCGAACTCACAACCTCTTGGTTGGAAGTGGGGATTGCTTACCATCAGAGCAACCCTCCTTGTCTGAACTAGTAAGAGAGAATGGAGGAAATGTTTGATAAATAAAATATATACATATATAGGGAAAGATATATTTTAACTAAGAATTCTCTGATCATAATTACAATTTAAAAAAGTAGATACCTCTCTGGGCATGAGACTTTTAGGAATCACACTGCCAAGAGGAAAAAAAAACAGCAATATTAGCACTGAAAACACTTGCCAAAAAAAAAAGTATAATATACAATAAAGAATATGGAAAATAATAAAAAAAAGAATATGGAAAAGAGTCTTTGAATAGCAGAAATTTGGTACCCTAACACGTGGCGGCCACCATTAAATACAGCTTTAGAAATCAAACCCATCAAGCCAACACTCCCACCTCCATACACCAAGTCGATGTTCCTTTCAACCTGTCATTTTATTTCAGGAAAAATAAAATTTACCAAAAAATGATTACTTGTATTANAAAAAAAAAAAAAAAAAAAAAAAAAAACTGCATGCTAATCTTACTTATAGTGACTAATTGTCATAATCTTGTAACACCTAATTTATCCACCGTATTTAATTAATCCAACAAAACATATAATTACAGAGCTCGTCTCTGCTGTTTAATTGGATAACTCACAAGGTACGTAATACCACTTCATATATTATTCTAATTTTCTGACCATANTATATATATATATATATATATATATATATATTCCCGTCACCTTTAAAAGCGTAAAGAAAAAGAAAAAAGGATTGAGTGGGGAAGTGATAATACCAATTGGTTGCCAAGCTGGATAGCAGCAAGTTGGTAAGTAGGTTTATTGCCAGGGCTGCTGCCACAGAAAACACATATGCGCTTGAATCTTGAAGGCTTTATAATTGGTTGAGGAGGAAGAAGCAGAAGTTGAGGATAATATTGGTGATTATTGTTATTTCCCATAACATGAAATTCTGAATATCAGCTCCTTTGTCAAGCTTTTACCAATTAACTCTTAATTATTTGGACTTAATTCACTAACTCTTTCTGGTTTTGCGTGAGAGACAAAAGAGAGTTTGTTGGTGATGAGAGCCAGTCAACAAGTTTCCTTTTTTTTTAAAATTACTTTGAGTTGAAAGAGAGAGAGAGGGGGGAATAGCTAAAATGGAATTTGAGATAGGAAGATTCGAATAGCTCTTATTGGTCCCTTTTTATAACCAATAAAATGAATATTCCACTTCCGATAAAAAAAATCCTTATTGTACACTTGGCCATTTTCCTCATAAAGTAGTTCACATTTGTTTTTTCTTTAGAATCTACAAAATACTAAGGAAAAACAAAAGGAAAAATAAAGATTATAATTAGAAATAGTGCTTCTGAAGCTAGTATGATTTTACAATTATATTTCGAGTGGAATACCTATACACTATGGGTGTGTTTGGTACGAAGAAAAGTATTTTTCATGGAAAATAAGTGATTTTATCCCTTATTTTTTCCTATTTGGTTGGTGAATGAAAAACAAATTCCAGAAAATATTTTGTAGTATTTGGTTAGAGAATATAAATATTTTTAGAAAAAAAATTTCTTATGCTACTCTCCTCAAGCCAGCTTTCCCAAATCCTCATATTTCTTGTACTCCTTCCTCCCCTCCCCCCTCCAGGGGTCTATTTTGTTCAAGAATTTATTTATTCATTTCAATATTTACACAAACCCAAAGGAACTAATGTGCTACTTTACTTTCGTACAGGAATAAAGTTAAAATTTGAGCTTGATAACTAAAAAAAACTTTATTTTTTTTGAAAAAAAAAGTATCTTTTTCTGCAACATGAAAAGAAATTGCTCATTTTATTGAATGAAAGAAAATACTTTTTCTACATCATAAAAAGAAAATATATTTTTTACATCATGAAAAGAAAGCATTCGTTTTGTTGAAATGAAAGAAAATATTTATTCTACTTCATGAAAAGAAAATATTTGTTTTGTTAAAATGAACAAAAATATATTTTTCTGCATTGGGAAAAGAAAATACTTAGTTTGTTAAAAAGAAAGAAAATACTTTTTCTTCATTACGAAAGAAATGACTCATTTTGTTGAAATGAAAGAATATATTTTCTACAACATGAAAATACTCATTTTGTTGGAAAAAAAATACTTTTTCTACATCATGAAAGAAGTACTCGTTCTGTTAAAACAAAAGAAAAACTTTTTCTACATCATGAAAAAAAAAAGTACTCGTTTTGTTAAAATAAAAGAAAATATTTTTCTACATTAGGAAAAGAAAATACTTAGTTTGTTGAAACGAAAAAAAAATATTTTTTCTGCATCCTGAAAAGAAAATACTTGTTTTGTTGATACGGAATAAAATATATTTTCTGCATCATGAAAAAGAAAGTATTCGTTTTGTTGAAACGAAAGAAAATACTTTTCCTACATCATAAAAAGAAAATATTCGTTTTGTTAAAATGAAAGAAAATATTTTTTTTTCTACAGCATGAAAAGAAAGTACTTAGTTTGTTGAAATGAAAGAAAATACTTTTTCTACATCATGAAAAAAAATAATTATTTTGTTGAAGTGAAAGAAAGTACTTTTTTGACACCAAGAAAAAATATACTCATTTTGTTGAAATACAACAACAACAAAAAAATACTCTATTTACAGCCCGAAAAGAAAGTTGGTGGGGATGAAAAATAGGATGGACAAAATTGAAAAAGAGTTTGGAAAAATATTTTTCCTTTTTTTGGTAGGAAAAATATTTTCTTCAAATTGAAAAAAATTGAGTTCATGGGAAAAATATATTCCAAAATATTTAAACCAACCAAACATAAAAAAATTAGAAAATATTTTCCTTCACGCCAAACACACCCTATATGTTTGAATTCATTTGCTACTAGATTTTTTCTCCACAACGAAGTTCGTCCAACTTTAGCATTGTAAAATGTTGTTTTCAATCTAAAGCGAAGAATGGTGCAAGAAAAGACAGTGGGGAAGAATTATAAACAATACCTTTTCGTGTTTATTTTCTTTCTTCTTTCCTTTTCTTCTCTTTCTTTATCACGTAATTAAGTTTTGATCTTAAATACTACTATACCTCCATTCCGTATTATTTTACTTTTAAGAACATTTTAATAATCTTAATCACAGGAATTCTTGTATAAACTATATATCATTTATCTTTCTCTTAAACGTCTCACTATATTAACACCATGAAGTAGCAAAGGTAAATTTGGAGGGAAAAAAGGTAGTAATAAACGTCTATTGTTGTTCTAAAAGGACAAATATTTTTGGAACAAATTCAATATAAATCCCCCTAAATAAATCAATCTCTCTAGAACAGATACAGAAGAATTAACTAAAATAGCTAAGCACCAAATCGCTTTAACTAAAAATAGTTATGAAGATATATATGCATAATTTATGTATTATATGTGTAATTATATATAATTAATGTACCATTTCTATATATTACTAGAAAAAGTAAACAGTAAATATGACCGACTATTTGTATAAAGATCCCATAAATATATACATGTAACTGAATCCCCATGATTCAACTCTCTAGAGCGATGGTAATTAAAGGAGTTTTAGTATTTCTATGAATTCATTTTTTACTCCTTCGTCTCAAATTATTTGTCATATTTTTGTTTTAAACGGCTCTTAAGAAATATTAATTAGAGGAGATTTTTTACTATTTTATCCCTATTTATATTTCAAGATATAATCTACCTTCATTGAATATTTATTTTATTTATATGCCATTTTCATCTTTAAGAACAGTTACTACTAAGGGTAAAATGAGAAAAAATAATTTATTTTTCTTGAATTTATAAAATGATAAATAATTTAACACAACTATTTTTAGAAACCACGATAAATAATTTGAGAGAGAGGAAGTATTTTTTTTTTAATATCCTTGCTATAAATCTGAATATGCCATATATATAAAATTTTCGATAACATTTCGACCCTCAAATCTATCCGAGAGAGTTTTCAAACTCTTCCAACTAAATTTATAGATTTAATACAAAAACTAGTAATAGATTCGGGTAATCTAACCAAAATTAAGTCAAGAACACTTACCCCGTTGTTTTCTCTAAAAATCTCCCGAAAATCGCCTTTTCCCGAGTTCCAACTTGACAAAAATGGAAAATGGGACAAAGTCCCATTTTCAGAAATAAACATTCTGTCCAGAATTCGAGGTTACTGTTCACACGTTTTTACTGTTCACGGAATACTGTACACGATACTGTTCATAGGGTACTGTACATGGTATATATATATATATCTACTTTAAAATGTTTGACTTAGGGGTGATGGTGTGGTTAAGAAAAGCTTTTGTATTACATCTGTGGTATTGCTTTTCCATTTATTTGATGTCTCTCACGTTGTTGATATTATTTTTACGGGTTTTGTTGTTACAAATCTATGAGTCTTCCGAAAATAGTTTTTCTACCCCCTTCGGGGTAGGGGTACGGTCTGCGTACACATGACCCTCTCCAGACCCCACTTGGTTATTATTGTTGTAGTTGTTGGTGTGATTAAGAAAAGAACACATCGCCCGATCGAAAATTCAAAATGTGGAACCTTCATGATAGTTTTGTATATATATCATATATGGTTGATTATAATCATTATAAAGCTAGCTGTTTGGTCGAAGGGTGTTGATGTGGTTATGGAAAGATGAACTAATGATAAACTGAACTCAAAAATCGGCAGCTTCATTATATTATACTCCTATGCCTTATTGAAATTGTTACAGGCTTATATCTGTTTGATTTAAGAGATGAAGATGTGATTAAGAAAAGAACACATCCCGAAACTCAGAAAGTGGGACTTTTGTTATTTAATCTTTTGGATTAAAAAGGGATGAGGAGGAAAAATCCGAGCATCATAGTTATGCCACCAACTAACTGTTTACATAAATTATATATTAATGATAGGTGTTATACACGTATTATACAAGTAATATACACAAGTATTTGGATTATTTTTCAAAATGGGAATTGACAGGAAAAGGATAATGTTAGAATAGACAAGCTGTGGGGGTCCAGGAGAAGTTTGCCGTCAATTAGCACGGATTCGGCTAAGTGCAACCACAGAATTACAAGTTCCAATCCTAATTATTTCTTGATTACCGTTACTCCCTCGATGCAATTTAATTCATTTATTTTGGTTGTCTCACAACTGTACTAATCTTTACTCTATCTTTAATTTGTTCATTGAAAGTCAAAAATTACAATAGATGCTTCGAGATTCTTTACTCCAAGAATAACTTTGATAAAAGAAATTAATTCGTTCTTGATATAAAAATCATATCGTGGACCATCAAAAAAAGGCAAAAAATTTAATTAAGTGGACCTAAGAGAGTATCTATTTAGACTTTCATATTAATTGTTTACTCTTAAAATGAGTAACAATTGAATTTATTACGGTTTAAGAAAAATATAATTTTGTGATGATCCGATAGATCATCCTAGGATTTACACCCAAATCTGCGCTTTTAAGCTTTAAACACCTCATTTAATCACTCCTTAATTTGCGTGCGCAATCCGGACGTGTTTTCAGAAAGCATTTATGTTAAAAAAATTGATAAAGATAAGAATTTTGCCTAAAAGTTCTACTTGAGTTGACTTCGGTCAAAGTTTTGAGCAAACATACCCAGATTCATATTTTGACGGTCCCGGTGGGATCCGTATCGTGATTTAAGACTTGGAAGTATGCTCGGAATTGAATTAGAAGTCTCTAACCCGAGTTATTACATTTTGTAGAAACTTAAAAGTTAAAGGCTTAAGAAATTGAAATGTTTGACCAATATTTGATTTTTTGGATATCGGGTCCGTATTTTAGTTTTGGAACCTGGTATATGTCTAATACCATATTTATGACTTGTTTGTGAAATTTCGTGAGAAACAGAGTTGGTTTGACGTGATTTGAACCTCCGGTTGTAAAAATATAAGTTTCAAAGTTTTCTTCAAAATTTCATTTGATTTGGTATTCAATTCGTAGTTCTAGGTATTATTTTAACGATATGATTGCGCGATCAAGTTTGTATGATGATTTTAGACTTGTCTGCACTTTTGGTTTAGAGCCTCGAGGGCTTGCATGAGTTTCGAATAGGCTATAGAGTGAAAATTGGACTTAGAACACTGGTGGTGTGTTTCAGATTTTGTTGCAGGCCTCAAACTCCCATTTGCGAGGTCAATATTTGCATTTGCAGTTACGAGTGGGTTTGCATTTGCGATCTACTCATCGCATTTTCAAAGAGTAGCTGTGGAGTCCAGAGTTCGCATTTGCGAACTAAACTTTACATTTGCGAAGTGGGGGCTGGGTAAGCAATGATCGCAAATGCAATCAATGGGTCGCATTTGCGGATGGATTAGAGTTCGCATTTGCAAACTATTCTTCGCATTTGTGAAGAAAGAAGGGGTGTGATAATGTTCGCATATGCAACGGATTCTTCGCATTTGCGAACCCCAGGTCGCAAATACGACACCTGCAACTGATCAAAACTTCACTTAGACGGGATTTTTGGTTCATTCTTCAAATTGTCAAACTCAAGAACCCTGGAGGCGATTTTCCAAAGAACTTTTCTTCCCCAAATCACTGGTAAGTGGTTCAAAATTTGCTTATGTAATGATCCGACCGATCATTTTGATCTCTAACACGTCGTTCAGCAGTTTGAGACCATGAGCAGCTTCACTTCAAGTATTATGATTTGTATGCGTGGTGGAATTGAATTCCGAAAAGTTTAGAGTTAATTTGGAAAGAGAATTCCTATTTCGAAAGCTTTATGGAAGAATTGTCTAAGATTGGATTTTGAGTAAACGATCTCGGAATCGGGATTCGAAGGTTCTAACAGGTTCATATGATGATTTCGAACTTGGGCATATGTCCGGATCGGGTTTGGAAAAACCCATGAACGTTTCAGCACCTATTATGTAAATTGGCATTTTTGAAAGAATTTTATAAGTTTGGGTTGAAGTGCATTTTAGTATTATCGATGTCCATTTGGAATTTCGAGTTTGGGAATAGCTCTCATGGTGATTCTGGTGTTGGGAGAGCGATCGGAAGTGAATTTGAAGGTCCGTGGGTCATTTTGGAATCATTTAGCTAAAGATAGAAACTTGAAGGTTTTGAGGAGTTTGACCGGAAGTGGACTTTTTGATATCGAGTTTGAATTCCGGTTCCAGAAGTTGGAGTAGGTCCGTAATGCTGAATATGATTTGTGTGCAAAATTTGAGGTCAATCAGACGTGATTTGATATGTTTCGCCATCAAATATAGAAGTTTGAAATTCTAAAGTTCATTGAGCTTGGATTGGAGTGCAATTAATGGTTTTATCGTTGTTTGATGTGATTTGAGGCCTCGAGCAGATCCGTGTTATGTTATGGGACTTGTTAGTATGATTGGACGGGCCCCCGAGGGCGTCAGGTGTGTTTCTTGGTGGCTTTTTATCATTTTGGGTTGTTTTGCAGTGGTTGATGCAGGTATCTGGTATTGTTCTTTACGTCCGGAGGGTCCTCTCGCATTCGCGACGAAGGATTTGGCTTCTGGAATTTTGTTCACCGCAGTCGCAAACTGAGTCTTGCATTTGTGAAGAAGAAAAAGAATTTCTGTTGCATGGGATTTACTTCGGAGGCTCATCTCTCACAGTCTACAAAGAATTTGGAAATGATCTAAAAATAAAAGTTGTATCCTTTTTTGCCTAATTTTTAGAAAGGTAAACTATTTAGCATTTGGATTAGTTTACAAAAAGTTATGGCTTGTACGGTACAGGCTGTCCGGGAAGATGAAGAAGAAATTTGTGTTGCACAGGGCTGACTTTGGAAGCTTATATCTCAAAATCTATAAGAAATTGGGAGATGACCAAAACATGAATGTTGTAGATCTTGGTGTCTAATATTCAAAACATTAAACCATTTGATATTTGGAGTTTTGTACCAAAAGTTATGGTTATTAAACTAGATTCTTTCTGAGAAGAGTTTCAAAAATGATTTTTGGGAATTTTCTTCTTCGCAAACGTTATGTGGGTCTCGCGAACGTGAAGAAGAGTCATCTGGGCAGTGTATAAGTGTAAAGAAATGGGTTTGGCTCATTTTATCCATGGGAGCCAACCTAGGAGCAATTTTGGAGCTCTATTTTCATCATCCATATCAAGGTAAGTATTTCCCACCTATTGTAAGTTAATTACTTAGCTTATATCTAGATTTTAACATGGAAAATCATGAGAAATTAGTGAAAGTTGGGGTTTTGAAGAAAAACCTAGAAATTTGATATTCTTGGATATTGACCACAATTTGGGAGTAAAATTTATATTTTAGTTCGCTAAGGTTATGGGTAGACTTTATCTTCGAAAAAATTTAGAATCCGGGCACGTGGGCCCAAGGGCGATTTTGTTAGCTTTTCGAGCGGAGCTAGGAATTTATCTGAAATGAATTATTGTGGGTAATAGATCATATGTTTATGGATTTTCTCATTTATTGGCTAGTTTTGGAGCATTGTGCATCGATTTGAGTCGTCGGAAGGGCTTGGAAGCCGGTTATGGAACTTCGGAGCGAGGTAAGTCTCCTTTCTAACCTTGTAAGAGGAAATTATCCCCATAGGTGAACTAAATTATTGTGTTCTTCTAATTGTGGGGGCTACACACGTATGAGGTGACAAGAGTCCGTACGTAGCCACTAGCTATGCCTATGTCCGGGTCGTTTTAGGCTTACATTATGCTTTGTTAATATTGTTGTTAATTTATGTTACTGTGGTCTTGAGAAGAAAGAAGATTAGGTTTGTGTAATAATTGTGTTGAAAGGAATTTGAATTGAAGAATTTAAGATTTTAAGGGTATCCATGAAACTTCGTATCTTCAAAAGAATTGAGAAATATTATAATGACTTAAGAAATCTATGTGTAACCGCGTCGCATGTGCATTTCGCGAGCGGGGAAAATATCTTTAAAAGTTTCATGTTGAGTTGTCCTCATTTTGAAAGGAATCAAGAAAAAGGATTTTGAGTTATTAATAAATTATATTTGACCGTGCCGCATGTATGATTCGCGAGCGAGGAAATTCCTTAAATTATATTTAACCGTGTCGTAGGTATGACTCGCGAGCGGGGTATTTACTTCTACTACTCTTATGGGATCGGGTCGTTCACCTCGGCAGGATTTATGTACCATACTCTTATTGGAGCGGGCCGTTCACCTCGGCAAGTTAATAGATACATCTATGGTTCGCGCCGTTCGACCCTCGGTAGTGCACAATTTACTTTTATGTTGGATCGGTACGTACACCTTGGCATTACCTGTATATATACATCATTCTTATGGAATCCGTGCATAATATTTGGCTATAATCCAGTCTATCTTAGAATTTTTCCCTAATTTGATTTATGACAACCTCTTGATGATATCCACTATATCCTTATATATATGCTCTAGTTACGCAGGGAACTTACTATTTCAGAGCTCGAGTAAAATTGTAAAGAAGGGAATTGTACCACGTATCTTATACATGTTTATCTCATATATTTTCTTTGATTCATATTTATTCACTTCTCTACTGCATTTGATATTATTAGACCACTAGTAAGTGTCAAAGTCGACCTCTCGTCACACTTCTTCGAGGTTAGACGGGATACTTACTGGGTGCAAGTTGTTTTCATACTCATGCTACGCTTGCTGTGCATTTTTGTTGCACATGCACAGGTATGTCCAGTGGCCTCGTTGGGTGCAGCGACATGAATGATATGGGGACTTAGGTGAGTTGCATATCTCGGACGACCCGCGGCCAGCGAAGTCTCCTTCAGAGTATGGTATTGTATTTTCTTTTCTGTCTAATTTGTATTCTAGACAGTTATTGTATCACATTACTTCCTAGAAACTGCTCATGCACTTGTGACACCGGGTTCTGGGATGATTATGGGGTGCTTAGTATTAAATTGTAAACATTCTTTTATTTATTATGTAAAGATTATCTTTACTAGTTAAACGGAAGCAAAATCATAGTTTTCAAAATTTTTAAAACGAGAACTAAATTAACTTCTTGGTGTCCGCTTGCCTGACAGTGGTGTCCAGCGGCATCACGACCCTTTGTGGATTTTGGGTCGTGACTGTTTCTTTCAATCTTCCACTATATTTCCTTAGATTTCAACCAAAAATCTTGTGTTTTCATGGTGGAAATTGGGGGTTTTGGGTAGAATTGGAAATTTTTGTAAATTGGGGATTTAGACCTCAAATTGAGGTCGGATTCCAAAATAAATTACATAATCGAGTTCGAGGGTGATGGGTGGTCGGATTTTGGTCCGAATTTAGTGTTTGGACCAAGCGAGCCCGAGTGTTGACTTTTTCAATAACGACCAAAGTCGAATTCTTTGCAATCGTGGGTAGTTCCTAAGGCTTAATTTAAATCGTTTGGTTGGTAATTTGCTATATTTTATTGGTTCGGAGGTTTGTTTGAAAGGAAAATCCGTGGTTGAGCTTTGATTATGGCTGTTGGAGCGAGGTAAGTGTCATGGTTAACCTAGGCTTGAGGGAATATGACTTGTTTGTCTATTTGCTATATGTTTATATGTTGGGTGCAATGTATATGTGAGGTGATGAGTACTTATGCGTTGTTGTCGGGTTAAAGCATGCGAGTGAGACTTGGTTTCTTGTAGTTATTGCTTCATTTGATCATGTTATCCATGTTTAGACTAGTATTGTTAAATTGATCGTTCTATCATGTTTTACGGACTTTGGTGATAATTGAGTATTGAATTCAAAGTTGAGGTTGGTATTATGGAACCAAATGATGAAGTAAAGCTTGTTCTTGTTATTTCTATCTCCCTGTTGCTATTTGTTCATTACTTTATGGTAAGGGAGAGTGTTAATGCACGAAAGGTAATGTCATGTCATATTGTGAGTGTTAATGCATGAAGGGTGATGCCATGCCATATTGTGAGAGTTAATGCATGAAGGGTGATTCCGTGCCATGTTATGAGAGTTAATGCACGAAGGGTGATGTCTTGCCATTTCTATCGATTTATATGGTGAGGTTGAGAGTAAAAGCACGAAGCGTGATGCCTTGCATTTTTCTTTACGGTGTTTAATTGTTTTCATTGGTTCAAGGAATATTGGTTGTTACAATTATCATTGATGCTGTGATTTTTTATCTTGTATCCCCCAGCATGTCCCCATCCTGATATTACTTGTCTAGTTATTATTTGATGTATTTGTATATATAATATTATCTGTATAGGTTTATTAGGTAGATTTCTTGTCATAGCCTCATCACTTAAGAGTACATGAGGTCGGTTGTAATCATACTACACTCTACACTTCTTGTTCATATTTTGGTACCGGCCCTAGCTGATCGTAAGGTTAGCAGCTGGACTTTCTTGTCAGGAGACCAAAGGTAGGTCTGTTGGCGTCCGCAAACCCTGGAGTCTCTTCCTAGTCTTATTATTTTACTGTTTCTTTCTTTCAGCACAATATATTTCCTTTCAGACTCTGTTTGTAGTAAATTATAGTAGCTGGTAAGTTGTGACTCCAGATCCTAAATGTATCAAATATTATGGGTTTTATGTTATTCCGCGAATCAGTTTTAGTTTCTGTTTAGCTTAATTTTTCTTGTTATTGAAATTGGTTGAAGTTGGCATTAAGAATACTCTAACGTTGGCTTGCATAGCAAGTGAAATGTAAGTCGCCATCACGGTCCAGGCGGTGGAAATTTCAGGTCGTGTCAAGTTGGTGTTAAGCATTAGGTTTCCTAGGTCTCAAAATTCACGAGCAGGCTTAGTAGAGTCCGGAGGATCAGTACGGAGACGTTTGTACTTATCTTCCAGGGGCAATGAAGTTTAGGAACAAATTTACACTTCTATTCTTCTTTGTCATGCGATTTTGGTTCTCTCGTTGCTAATTGAACTCTTCTACTCTCGTTCTCTCGCAGATGGCGAGAACACTAACCACATGCTCAACTGAGTAGCTGATCACGCCTAAGTATATCCTCTAAATAGGATTCTGCGGACGTTGCAAATAAAACCCGAGTATTACGCCCAG